>JAGFPH010018203.1:0-11626 GCA_018207615.1 Philaenus spumarius | reverse complement strand
TATTTCTTATCGTACTTTTTCTCTGTGACATGGCTGTTAGTGTTACAAAAGACACCAGATACTTTATTTAACTGGGAAAATCTGTATTTTACCGCATTAGCGGCTGTGTCTAAAGCAGCAAAATAAAAGTGGATCTTGAAACTTCTTGAGGGGTCACCTGCAATATTTTCAGATTCATCTGTTTCTTCTTTTTCGAATCCGGACCTTCTCTTTTTCAAAAACTGGTTCTAGTGAAACTTCTTCTGCTACTTCATTAGCATCATCGAGAACTTTCTTGAACTCTAAATCACTTCTAGCTGTAACTACAAACTCTATCGGTTTTTTCAGGTGACCAACTGTTCTCTGAAAACTCAAATACTTTTCCCGCAGTATCTTACTAGTTATGTTTACTTGAAACAAAATTTTGTGCCATGTGACATATATAACAATAAACTTGAAATCTAAGATATTTTTAAGTAACCAAAGTACTTCTATCTTCGTAATACTGCCACTCGATCCTTTTTGAGAAGTGTCTTTAGAAATCTCTTCCAAAGCATCACAAACATGAGACAACTTGTACCGCGCATGAGAGGTGTTAGTACAGCAATTCGACTGGACCATCTTGTGTCACGTAGGGGTTTTAATGTCATAGATCAAAGATGGCACGTGACGGCGTAAAATCTCCCATCGACGAGTTGATGCCGGAAAGAATACATATGTTCGTTGGACCACATAAAAAAAGTAGTAACTTCCATACAGCTAAGCTAGTACTAGTAGTGCGCAAAAGTACTAAACTTTTATTTAGCTTTTTTTAATTCCTAAATTAAAAAATCCTCAATTTTGCGTCCCCCAAAATGTTTCGCCCTAGGTTGAATATATGGACGAGCCGGCCCTGCACTGGAGTGACAATAATCCTTGTTTTATATTAGAAGTACACACACCGCATCCTGAAAATCTGTACGTCTGGGCGGTAATTGCAGGTGGTTATATTCTAGGATCATTCTTTGTTGATCAAAATCTTACAGGTGCGGTTTATTATGACCTGTTAATCAACAGGATTCTACCAAAAATCCAAGAGTTATAAGAACAACAACTAAAGAAATTGTGGTTTAAGAAGGATGGAGCACTAGCTCACTATGAAGTTAGAGCTCGCAAAATTTTAAATAATACTTTTCCGAACAAATGGATTAGACCTAGAGGAGACAAAATGGTCGGCCAGATCACCAGATCTGTCTTCTATAGACTATTTCTTTTGGGGTTACCTCAAAAAAAAAAGTGTTTACAAATTTAAACCGAGAAACATTGACGAACTTAAAAGACGTATAACTGAAGAAGCTGCTAACTTCTGGCATGATATAAGAGATGTAGTAAACTCAGGGCTATAGAATAGCCCTGTAGTAAACTGGTATTACGTTTGATTGGCGCACTGTCAAACAGTAAATGGAACGCAATTTGAGCATGTATTGTAAATATTTAGTAGTTATTGGTATCTTACAGCTGATTTAGTTTAAAAGTGATTACACTTGAACAAGTTATTTTCTTCATCTTAGTAATTTTATTTTTGTTAGTACAATTAAAATAAATTATTTGAAAAAATATACATCTAATAGGCCTATTGTTGTCTGGCAAACTTGTTTCTCAATTAATTGAGTTTCGGCCGTTAATTACAATTAGCATTTTGTAATCACATTTTAAAAGGAAACTTTTAAATTTGTAAAAGAATTATTGTAATATGCGATTGTTTTCACCCACTATGTTGCCTCATTTGACTGACGATAGCTTAAAAAACGGATTTGGGTATACAAAAATGGATTTAGCTAATCAAAAACGGATTTAGATACGTATTAAAAAACTGATATGACCATAGTTTTTTTCTTAACATTTTGCAATAAAATCAAGTACCACACTACTTACTATATTTCCGTTTAAAAAATGAAGTTTATTGTAAGATGGCTGACTCAAGATAGCGGACAAAATTTCAAACTCACCAAAAAGTTCTTTTATGGCTGTGAATAATTGCATTTATTTGCATCTCATGAGACTCGTACATTTTGAGATATTAAACCGTTTCCAGACTTTTCAAACACCCTTTAATAACATAAACTATTTTACTTAACTAAATACAAAATAAATACTGCTGATTTTGTTAATTTTCAATAAAGAGCATTTGCAAAATTAGTGTACAGTTAATAAAAAACAATATTATTTCTTTCATTATAAACAGAATTATTGCTATTTTGTATTTATTTTTTCCCCTCTTTCCAAACTCTCTTAATATTATTTTGTTAACTTCTAAAATGTTTACTTGATATAATAGAATAAACTTAGATTTTATACAATTTGTTATCCAATAAAGGCTCACAACCTCATCTAAATCAGTTTTCATTGTCTTACGAAAGCTATTGTACAGTTTATGAATGGAATGCTTGTTAAACCCGACCTCTATTGATGTTTAGGTATTAGCCGTAGTGGTATGTTCTTAATTTTATAACCTTCGCATAATAATATCTTTGTACCAACTAAACTTTCACAAATTGGTTCGATTTATCCATTATTTTGCATAATTTGTTGTGTGTGATTTTAAAGTTGTACTGTTTTTTAATCTATGATTTTTTAGTCGAGAAGACGTAATATACTGATATTTCACAGACACAGTATCTTCTAAGGAAAACCGAATAAAAATGTTTTATTTCTTATTTCCTTTGTTCGATGTTAACATGTGTCATTAGGATTGCACCTTATTATATTATTTACATTTACAGAAAACCATCACAAGTAGCAAGTTGCTCTGTGTGTTTCCTTAATTTAAAGTTTTGTGTTACGAGACTTGCATATTCAAGTCTTATTTAAACTTTGTTAGTGGAACACTATTTGCAAGTTTGAACCTATGCCAGTTATATTAATTTACATTGTTACTAACAAAGCTGTCTGCGTGATATATATTTGGATTACAGCATAATGTCCAGTTACGATCCAACCGATATCGATACTTTCAAATTTATTCTTAACCAGCATTTAGACAGATATTTGTACCGGTCAAATATCTGTTTAAATGCTGGCTAAGAATACATTTTTATTAAGAATACTTCCAACATGGGTACTTTCTATCACCATAACCAGACATTACATAATAATTTTGCAGTACTAAAGTATCGATTTAAGTAATTACAGTAGAGAGCCGATTATTCGAAACAATTGGTCCAGGGGGGTATTCGGATAATCGACTTTTCGGACAATCGAACATTTCTGGAAAAAGTCTAGGTCTTTGTTGAGTGTAGTGGGACCGAAATAAAACACGTTATTGGACTAGAAATAATACTTTGATTTAAGTTTATGTATAATACATACTGTACATGTAAAGTAGGTATTGCACATATGTACATAAACTTTTTTTGTGTACTGACTTAGATGCGACAAAAACAGTACAAAATTAACCTAAAAGAAAAAGTCGAACATTTATGTTTGCTTAAGTTTTGAGACTCGTTTTTTGCCGCTAAGTCTTGTAGACGTTTCAAAGACAGCAGCTGCACAGCATCGCATTCGTCTTGCTGTTCCAACCATTTAATAGCAGTCTCGAAGCATTGGAAGGCTTCTTCATCATCAGCTTCCATCTTCACTGTCCAGCACACAAGCAAACTTTGTGATAGATTCACTGTTCTTTTTAATGTCAGTTGTCGTTGAATTCCCAACACCAAACTCCCTAGCTAAGCTTGATCCACTTGCACCTTTTTTTAATCGTTCTACAATTTTAAGTTTGTCAGAAAGACTAAGCACTACAAGTTTACGTTTCGCCGACATTACTAGAAGTCACAAAGCACAAAAAACATCAGCATGGACAGTTAAAACAAAACTGATGCCAGTGACACAAATGAGGTTATGTGGACGTGGAACAGTGAAACGGACCGGACCGTCGCTCACGCTCGTGTAATGTTGGCGTGGCGTGAATTTTTAATCTTTTGGTTAAGGCACATATTACAGTATCAAATAAACTTCAAATTCTTTGATCAAAGATTTGACATTAAAGAAATTTGACGATTCTTTGACGAAATAATTTGTTCATCAAACTTTGACTAATCTTTTACATATGTTGTAAACTTTGATAAAAGTTTAACAAAATATTTGACGAATAACTTTGACAGTGTAATATGCCCCTAACCGGCTTTCGGATAATCGGCGCTCTACTGTTTACTATGTTTTATGATATGAGTTGTTGAGTAACGGTTGACAAATAAATTACGTGTTACGTGGTAATTAAAGTATTCATATAAAATTTGACGTTAGTTTAGTAATAAATTAAATCACTCAACTTAATTAATAATAATTAAAAGGAATGTTAATTAAATTAAAACCGTGGCTAAATCTAAAGATCTAATATCTATTTTGTGCAAACCCCTGTTTTTTGCTGACCGATACGAAAACAAACACTGATACTAAATCCGATATTTAAACCGATACTTTTAGGTTTGAGTCACCATGACTTTTCCAGAGTCATGTACCAGACACAAAATATCGGTGTCGAATACTTTGACCCACCTCTAGTGTGATAAGATTGCATTCTTTAATCCCGCTTTACTTTTAGGGTTCAATGATATTATCAGAAATGAATTTAAAAAAGATAAATTAAGCTAATACGTTTGAGAATTATATGGGCAAGCATTGTCTATTTTTTGTCTAGAAGATAAATTGAAAACACATTTTACACACTTTCACCAAAACTTTCTTCGGCGTGGGTTCTAATGTTGTTGCAGGGCTATACTTACAATTTTGTATACACTCATATAACAGTATTCAGGATACTAATATTTCTCAAATTTTATGTTGTTCTTGCCTGAAGGTTGTTGTTTGGAATATAGTTAGTACAGATGATTCTTATTAGGTCATGTAAATGGTAATAAGTCAAACAAAGTCAGTACTTGTTTATAACAAAGTTCATCTTTGAGAGTGCTGCTTCACAACATGGTATACGTCCACTCAAACATGACACGTTTAAGTTATTTTCATTATACATTTTTTAAGTTCCAGACATTTTCCTTCTGGTACATATTTGATAAAAAAATCTTTAAGTTTAAGTTTAATTATAAAAATGAAACAAACAACCAGATTAGCTGCAATGGATAACAATTAATGAAAACCAGCCACAAGATAAAAATTGTATAAACTCAAGACGGGCTATCACTTATGACGGGCTTAGTGTCCCTGTAATGGGGTACGGAGCTGTACAGCTAGTCTATGTTCACAGTCCCGAGCGCTATCAATAATAATTGAAACTGGATGCTTCTAACTTATCCACAACACCTTTCCAGTAACTCAGATTCGCTAATATAATTGTTTTTTTATAACGTGATAACTTAAATTGTAAATTGATTTTGAGGGACTTGTTTAATTTGTATTATTTTCGTGGTCTGCAAAAACAAAACAAAGTTTTAAATTAAAATTTTATCCCGGTCATAAAAAACAAATAAGGTAATGTTAAATTATTAACTGGAAATATCTATTTGGTAATCACCGTCACAAGAACAATAATTATTAGGCTATACTATAGACTATATTAAACATTGTTCTGAATATTTGTACGGCAATTTCATTGTTTCTTTCATTTTCACGATATACGAATTTAAATTTTTAGTTAGACCTATTATCATTACATTAAAATCTGATCTACCAATTTTGTTATGTATTTAGTTCCAATTTTCCTTCCCTTTCGGCTACATAAGACTTCAAGCTCAAATAAATTCAGCATTACTTAAAAAAAATATGTAGACCTATAATCTCATATTCTAAAACCATAAAGAAGAACATTATTGAAAGGTTTGAAACTCATCGATGTTGTCCTAAAACGATGTTTCAATGTTGTATTCAACGTTTATTTGGTCGAAATTGGGGAAACGTAACTTAATCGTATTTAACTAACATTTATTTTTCCACTTTTATTATTATGCTGCTATTATTCAGTAATGATTTTTTAAAGTAGTTTAAACTTCTAAAAAGTTTGAAATCTTTCAACGCAGGCACTATAAGCCAATTGGAAATTTCTTTAAGAAACAGCTTATACGTACTTGATTGAAATTGAAACATTTGAAATCATTATAAAGTTATGAAATTTATAAAATGAAATATCCTTTTTCAAAACATAATAGAATATTACACTTTTGAAAGCAGCTCTTAAATTCACGTAGGTCGAAATAAGCGTAATAAACCAGTTCGTTAGACTTTGTGATAGGATATTACAAAGTTCAAGATCAATAGTTGCACAATAGATTTATTCACACTGTTTGTAAGAGATGTTGTCAACGTGAAAGTTGTGGAAAAATTTATGTGGTAAAATTGTTTTTACTATTCAGGAAAATAACACACAAATTAAAGTATATAAACACAATTTACGTTAGCTTGTGAATACATTGGCATTGAATACAGGCTTGTGAATACTGGAGGTTTGAATACAGGAGGTTTTGAATGCAGTAGCTTTTGAATGCAGTACCTTGTGAATACAGAAGTTTGTGAATACAGTAGTTTTGAATACAGGAGATTTTGAACAGAGAATCATGTGAGCTCAGTAACTTGTGAATACAGTAGCTTTTGAATGCAGAACCTTGTGAATACAGAAGTTTTGAATACAGGAGATTTTGAACAGAGAATCATGTGAGTACAGTAACTTGTGAATACAGTAGCTTTTGAATACAGAAGTTTGCGATTAAAGTACTTGTGAATACAGGCGCTTGTGAACACAGTAGGTGTAGCTTGTGAATGCAGAACCATTTGAATACAGGAGCTATTGAATGCAGAAGCTTGTGAATGCAGTAGCTTTTGAGTGCAGGAAATTGTTAATACAAGAATGTTTGAATACAGAAGTTTATGAGTACATTGGCTTTGAATATAGGGATTGTGAATACAGAAGCTTGTGAATACAGCAGTTTTGAATACAGGAGATTTTGAACAGACAATCATGATAGTACAGTAACTTGTGAATATAGAAGCTTTTGAATGCAGAAGTTTGTGAATACAGTAGTTTACGATTAAAGGAACTTGTGAATACAGAACCATTTGATTTTTTTTAGGAGCTTTTGAATATATGAGCTTGGGAATAGAGAAGCTTGGGAATACTGCAGTTTGTGAATACAGGAGATTTTGAATACAAGAACTTTTGAATACAAAATCTTGTTAGTACAATAACTTGTGAATGCACTAGAGTTTTAAAACAGAAGCTTGTGAATAAAGTAGTTTACTACATCGAACATTAAAATATTGTCCACGAATATGTTAGGTCATTAAAATTGCATAACATTCTACTTGCATTTTTAGTATAATGTGTAAGTAATAATATAATAACGTCTTACCATACATTTTGACCAGAGCCCACATGTTTGTCCGCTTTAATTTGGAGGCATCCCCAGGGGGTAAAATTATCCACGTCTGTTTCATCAATTAAATATAATACTAGCAGGCCAGATCCGACTTTGCACGGATAGATAAATCAAAGTTAAATGTATATTAACAAAAAAATTTATCAATTTTTTATGTATTTCTTATGGGGATTTTTAGTAACTTTGACCCCCCCCAACCCCAATAAAATTTCAAATTTTTTAACACCTTTCTTAACGAACACCTATGGCCCTAGAGGAAGCTACATATCAGATTTAATTCCAATCCGTTCGGTGGTTTTTGAGATTTCGTGATGAGTGAGTCAGTGAGTGTTATTTGGATTTTATATAATATAAGTAGATTATAAAACATAAACAAATTACACACGCACAAATATTACACATTACACACTTAAACGTCAAAATATTTAACCTATACCATGGTCATCTGATGTCTGTTCCTAAACTATCTATCTGGTTCTTTATGTTGGAAGCCTAGCCTTATCTAATTTATCTATTTCAGAATAAATTATGTTTGCTTCAAACTTTACCTATTAATTTATAAGTTACGATTCTTTGGATTTTGTAAATATAGAAGCTAGTCCAAGCATTTATGTTTTGAATTTTTGCACTTTTTTAAAAAGTTGATGGTTTGGTCAATTACATTGAACGCACATATTCAAAACACAATTTATCGCAAAACCTACTATGACGACTGCTGTTGAAATCAATTTAAGTTTCCCATTTGCACGATGAAATATATATAAATGGTGTTTATAAGTTCAAGAGGATGATAGTAAATAAATAAGACTTAAAATGTGATTTGAATATTTATTTTAAGAAAAATATGATTATTCTTTATGATTTTAATTGCCACATACAAACAGTTATAACAATTACCTAATTACTAAATAATTTGTATGCCTAAAGGATTCATATACAAAAAAATTTAAAACAGAAAAGGTAAAATTTAATAATTTAAAAAATAAATAATTTTGTTGTAATATTATTAAAGAAAAAAATAATATATAATTTGTATCTATTGGAGATCGTGAGCCGAAAATTTGCCTAGATCGTCCCGGGCGAAATACGGTGAAGAATGTTCGTGTTTGTGTGTGTGTTATGATATGTGTTGTAATGACATTTAATGTTAAGACGACCTAACAAGAGTGATATCTGAAGATGGATGCTTGAGTCATCAGAAGCCGCAGTAGTAGAAATACCAAAAGGTGGATCATTAAACGAATAAATGTAAGGTATTTATAAACTTAATACTTTATATTAAATAAGTGATCCGGAGACTATTCCATAATAAGTTATTTATTAAGGAAACATACGGCCATAATAATTTAGAAAGTGAATAAAAATGCCGCTTTAGGTATTTAAATACAGTTGAAATGTCTATTTCTCGGATTGCAGTATAAGTCTGGTATATAATATTATGTACATCTTGAAAATTGGTATAGAATGTAACTTGAACCAGATTTCATCCGTAGAAATTACAATTTCTTTAGTGTACGATTGTAGCATTATTTAATTTACGTTTGAAGAGTAATAAAATTATTTAAATTATTTATGATTTTAACTATAAACACATTTAAGATAGGCTATTTTGACAAACTAGGTTATATTATATTAAAATTTACATAACAGATTTTCAATTTTAAATAAACAATAATAAATAAATAAATACATAATTTTTATTCTCCTATTTTATTTTAATCAAACTTGTAGAAAATTAAATGAATTACAGGTTCGAACAATCCTCTTTTGTCCTTTACAACTTCATTTGGCTTTAGCTTTTGAGCTTTGTTAAAAGGTTACACCAAATAATTGTAGAATTGAAACACTGATCAATAATTAATTAAAATAAGTGAATTAAAATAAGTTTAACATAATAATTAGATCAGGGATGTCATATGAACTTGAAAAGCAGGGAATAATTAACGGTAATTATTAACTTATTAGAAAAATCATGACGAGAATTTTATCTGGTGGCTGAATTTAGGTTATAATTTTCAGCTAAGACACATGATAGCCTACACATAATTGTGTAAACAGTCGAAGAGTTCGTTAAATAAATCAAGTTCGATCGTTGTTAGTATTTTAATGTCTTACTTAACTGAACTGATCGCTCAGACTTTAGACAATGCATTTTTATAATCTAAACTGCATTCCAAAGTATTCCTTTGTTACTATGTTTTAGTTTTTGTTATCTCTTCCACCGAATAAAAACCGTTTACCACATTCAGTTTAGAAACATTTTTAGAATAATAAATTTGCTTCCTCGTTTTCGACATTCGACCCTTTTGTTTAATCTTTGGATCATCGCCAAGTCAGATTTTCCACAACTTTAACGATTACGTTATTTCATACAGTGTGAACAAATCTACCGTACATCTATTGACTTTCACAAAGTCAATAAACTTTCGTATTTATTACAATTCGCTAAGTAACAGTTTTAGGTAATTTAAGTACTTTGGCACTTTACAATTTAATAAAGTTTTAAAATAGGATATGCCATTTTATAAACATTAGAATGATGTGCTAAATATTTGGTAATTTAAGAAATAGTGATTGAAATAAAATAAAAAGATGGCTTCAGGTTTACCAACTTCAAAGAGATTACATTATGTATCTCAACTAGAATATTATTTAAACTGTATTTAAATTAACTTGTAAATAAATCTATTATTATGCATTAGTATTGTAATGATTAGTTTGATGAATTTTTTGGACCAGCAATATTTTTCTTCTTTAATTCAACTCAATAAATCCTTAAATTTAGCGTATTGTCGGAAGCGTAATGATAACAAACGAAACTAAGAAAGATAGATAGTCAAGAAAACAAATGTTTAAGTTATCTTAGCGGGAATACAAATACCATATGTAGTGATAACAATTCAACATTTTATTATTATATATGTATTAACATGTTCGAGTTTTTTTAAATGGTTTTCACTTTTATGCACTTGAATGTCTAAGTTACTTTTCTCATTGGTTTGTCGTATACAAGTTTGTATTTTAAAAATTTACTAGACAATATCAGGTTATTTAAATTTAGATTTGTAAATTTGAGTATTTTTATAGCTTGCTCTTCTGCATAACACATAATTCACTTTCTTCAGTTAATAAACTGTTTACTATAATTTCATTGGGTTTGCTATTCCTAATGTATCCACCGATATTGATACTGGTTTTGGAAAGACACATTTTTTCTCATATTATTCTAAATTTAAATAACTTCTCATTAAATGTTCATTGTTTAATATTTTTACACTTAGGTTACTAATCCAGCTTGACTTGTGACAGGGATTAAAATAAATAATGATACATTTTTTTTGAGGTGATAAACCTGAGCGGTTATCATTGCCTGAATAATGATTAAACATTTTAACAAAAATGTGTTTATTTTATCAAATGGCTTTCGTTGATAGTTATAAATTTGTTATAATTTATTTGACGTAATGTTTATTCACTTTTGTCATTAGTATATTCTTTATGTCTTTATTAACTAAAACAAAGTAAATCTGGAACCGTCCTTCTGAAATAATAAACGAAACTACTTGTTTTCAACATTTATTTATTTTTGCATCTAACAATTAACGTAAATATTTAATAACTGTTTTTAAATGTGATTTTTGTACTTATTACCAAATGCCTTTATTTGATACGAGTCAGATAATAAATCGGGTAAACTGCGTAGCACGCTTTACTGGTAGCTTGGCTCAAATGTATGCAATTGTGTTGGAGATTCCAATTGTAGAAAACTATTCAGCCGTGCTATCACTGCCACAGTCGGTTGTCCGTATTAGTACTTGAAATAACAGCAATAAAAAACCTTTATTGGAACAAATATTTTAATCTCTTACTTATTGGTATTAATCTAATATTTGCTGTAAAATCAAAAGCAAAATTACAATAAATGTGAAATATCTTAATGAAACACACTTAATAAGCACAGCACATCATTTAAGAACGTCAGTCAACTATCATAACCAAACAAACGCCACGTGACGGTCGCCTTTCTAATATTTTATTTTACAAAGCTGATTGATCGAGCATTTTGTGCCGTTGTACGTCAAACCGTAAACCCACCAAGAAATATAGAAGTTTTTTTGTAGCTTTATGCAGGTGATATTTCAACAAATAAAGTTGACAACTTCATTAAAAATAAATTACAACATTATGAAATCAAATTTCAGTGAAAAGTCCGTTTTATTTATTGAATTTGGTAGCTATTCAAATTTAAATATAAACCAGGTAGGAAGTTTAATTATCTCTAAATT
>JAGFPH010018201.1:0-16644 GCA_018207615.1 Philaenus spumarius | reverse complement strand
ATATTTTTTTTATTTTTGAACTTTTTACCGAACCCTATTTTTTTTTTTACACAGTATAACATAACTATTATTTTATTTTTTGTAACCTTCCGTTACATACTTTGTCTCATTTTTGTATAATTTTTGTATAATTTTTGGAAATATACAATGAAACTAGTTTGAGCAGTCTTTGAAAGCTTCTGTCGTCCATTCGTAAATAGTTTTTTAAATCGTCGGATTTAGAAATTTGTAACTCATTCAACAGACACATATGTGATCAGTTCCGTTTACATAGCCAATATTTTACCCAATAGCGTTTCTTTCTTCTCTTTTGTGGATTTAATGTTAGTAATATAACTAAAACTGCAGCTGTTTTCTTATTTGGATGCATGATTAATTACAGTACCAGTACCAAATAAACTTCGAACTGAACTGTTGATAAAACTGTTAATGTATGATGAGTGTACAGTTGGCCTGCAGTTATTAATCTGTCAGTTCATTATCTGTTTACAAAGTCTGTAATTAGAACTGAATAGTGTGTGGCCTGTGACACTTAAAAATCTTCAGTTAGGCCTGCAGTCCGTTGACTGCAGATAAACTGTTAGTGAATGGTTACACTTTAAAAGCATTCACTACAGATATGCCAACGTTTTACTATATAGCTAGGCCTACTAGATTGTTAATAATAACATAAGTGTAGCCTACAATTTTTACTAATAGGCTACATTTAAAGGGGAAGAGTTCAACCAGTCCACAGATCAATCAGCCCAAACACGGCGAGGGATCAACCAGCACAAATAAATAAATAAAATTAAAAGGTTTGGGTTAGTTGAGCTTTGGACCAATTGAACCGCTTATTTTAATAAAGGTTCAATTGGTCCAAAGTCTAAGCAACCGAATACAGCGCACGGGTCAATCAGCCCAAACTAGCGTTCGGCTCAATCAGTCCAAAAGTGTAAACAAACTAATGCAATGCCCGGTTAACAACTACATTCAGCCAAATAAAGAATGACGTCCGAGTTGTTAGTCAAGTTCTTTGCATTTATATCGAAACTAAATGGGTATAAATTATAAATTTGTGTTATTGTTAATGTATATACAATATTTATTCGTTTATTTTTAACATCTTTGATAAGCAACAAATAGTTTTGTGTAAATAAAATATACATTACTTAGGCCTACTTCACTTGTTATTTTATAATCCAAATATTTCAATAATATTATTTATTTTTAACAACATGTGACTATCTTATCAGACATTTAAATCTGCTTTGAGAAATATATCAGATATATAATAAATAAATATGAATATTTGATTAGATAATTATTTTTACTATAGCAGCCTTTCTGGAGAACTAATTTTTTAATTAATATTATTTTTTATGTAATTATTCCTCTTTGCTGGATTTATAAATAACTTTATCTTATTTCTAAGACCAATTTTAAGGTGGTGAACAAACAAAAGAGTTAGTTTTAGCAGTTTGCAAATTCGATAGTTTTGATTACCTATGTGGTTTTTTATACAAGTAATTTAAGGAATGTAACAAATATTAACTTACATGAATGTCTTTCGTTTTGTAATATTATTTTTGATATAGGTATTCATAAGCATTTGTAGTACTCAATTTCATTAATAAACCTTTTCGAGTAAGTTCACCTGCAATTTTCGTCGACCTAAATTAAATTTAAAAAAACCTAAATATCAGCTCTAAGTATTAAAAGGAAGGCCTAGTCGTATAACTAATAAAGAAAAAAGAAAATCGGCCAAACTATATGTGCTACTCTTATGGAGGTGATGGTCATATTCGGTAAGGAGGTGATGCCAATTATTTATACACCTTAACCTATGTTTTATTCTGGATTATTTTTTGGAAAATTTATTATTTAATCAGTGATATTTAGTGCATGCATGAACAGTAAAAACCATTTTGATGCTGAACTTTAAACTGTAAAAAATGCTTTAAAATTAATACACCTTGTGGATAACTTTCCATTGCCAGGTTTAAAACAATATTTAATTTTGATTTTGCGTTAAAGCTCTCAGGATGGTTATTGTTTTCAAACATAATGCACATTAACAACTTAAATAGCTACGGTTTTGTTAATTTACAAGATAATGACTTTCAAATTCATTTCTCAAGTTAAGAGAAATAGTTATAACGGGCTGCTTTAGTTTGACCGATTTTCAATACATAGACTATATTTTAAACTCGTTATCGAAATTAAAATCATGAGTTTAATTTCTTCTATCTATAGTTTGAAGGCGTTATCTCATAAATTGACAAAATCTTTGATATTGAAGAATAAATGTGCGTTTTGTTCATAGAAAATGTCCATACGTGTAGGTCTAATTTGGTCAATTTGCAATATATCGAATTCAAATGTAACATAGCCATTAAAATCATATTGTGAACGTATATAGCCGGGCAAAATTTTGTAGAAGGGCCAGAGGGGAAATAATATTACCTAGGAGAGCCAACAAAGTTTAGCCTATTAAACATTATTGTCCACTGGAATTATTGTTTTTAGAATCGGGAAGTCTTTCTTAGCTAGCTTTTTTTAAATAGAACTAATTGATGAAACATTTAAGATGATCCCAGCTATCATCTTATAATTAAATTGAATACTAATTACAAATAAACATGGGATTTAAAACAGTCCAGAAACATCGGAGAACCAATCAGAATAGAGGGCAAACAGTATGCGTAACTGTGAACTTGTAGCAATGAAAATATCTGTGACAGTGACAAAAAATATCTGTCACTGTGTCTGGCTTGTCACATTTAGAAAATCACAGTCGCAGACGTTTATAGTGGTTTCTTATTTAAGTGTATCACATAATATTATGTGGGTGTTTGACTTAGTACTTTTTTACTACAAAAAAAAATGTTTTGCTATCATAACCGTAAGGTTTTATAAGACTAAATAAGAAATAATTTTTCAAAACCCTATTGTTTTTGTTATGAAAGCATCTAAACACAATTTATGGATATGTTCAAGCAATTTGATTATGTAAGTTAAAATCTGATCCAAACAAAATAAATTCAATGTGGTATATTTTTAATAATAACAAATATATATATTGATTGTTTACATTTTAGTATGACTAGGGGCTCTGCCCCTGGACGCTTAGCTCGCAGTTGGAAAATTCGCTAGAGAATCTCTTTAATCTTCTGTCAACTAAAATTATGAAACCAGGCTTAAATATATTAACAGTAATTGCAAGATTAAATATAACCTCAAATACATGCTTTAGAAACGTGAGAGGCTTTCATTACAATTTTAGTCCTAGTTCTACTATCTTCTGTCAACTAAAGTTTTGAAACCAGGCCTAAATATAGTAAAAAATTTTATAGGATTAACGTAACCTTAATACTATGTTTCAGAAATGAGCCTGGCCTATATTTCAAAATTGACTATTAGAATTTATCCATCTTTGCCAAGTTTACCTTTTTTTTTGACAAAATAAATTGTTAAATCAGGCCCAATTTATTCTAATTCCAACGTGCTAAAACAGTACAAATTAGCTTGTTTTTTTAACAGTAATTAAAAACTATCCAATGAACAGCTGATTTTGGTATAAATTGGCTTGTTTATAAACAACTGTTTTGATCGCTTTATTTACTATTTTGTAACCAACATGGCAACCCATAAGACCCTATGTTAAAATTTTTCAACTTTTAAATTAGATTTTCTCAAAAAATTGTGTTTTTACACGAAATACAACTATATGGGTGTACTTAAAAATCAAAACTACACCTAAATACAAAATTTCTTTGAATTCGTTAGAGCCGTTTTCGAGATTGCGTCAGATACTAAGATACAAAGATAGATACAAGAATTGCTCATTTAAAGTAATAGGATAGGATAGGATAAACGATTGATAGAATGTTTGTCAAATTATGAAGGCTTAACAATCCTGGAGTCACCCTGAAGTTAGCGAGGACATTTGGCAGTTATAATGCTACCAAGTTGTTTTTAAATTGATCTCTTCCAGTACAGGGCTGCTAGAAAGTGGGTCACCGTGTTTTGGTCTCAATCTACTAAAACCAGTGGCGGTTCTAGCCCGGGACAGGGGGGCAACTGCCCTCCTCCTCAGTTTTGCCGGGATTTCAAGAAATTTTTATTAAGAGCTTAGTTTGGTGACAAAAAAATATTTAATAAGTTTTGACACTTAAGAGTTTTTATTCTGAAAGAAAAAGCCAATACCAAAACTCAGTCAGTTTTGATTGTCAATTGCTGATCCCCTAAACACGATTGAACTGATGATTACAACGATTATTGGGATATTTTGGTTATTGCTTAATCGTGGGTGTAACACGAACAGAGTTATAGCTGGTTGAAGGTGACTTTTTGTCCGTTGAAAACTGAAGACATCTAATCTGTAAATGCTCTGATGTTATATTCATCATCTGTAATATATACAATACTACAAAACCTAGCGTAGATTATACTTTTGGGTTATGTTTACAACTTCAACTAATAATATAAGTGTTGTGAAGTTAATTTTTATAAATAATATGAGTTATAGAACTAATGTAGGCGTGCTACTCCCAAGAGAAATGATTAACCATCCCAATTAGTCAAAGTAACAGTGTTCTGATCAGTATAGTTTAGTACGCTACAAACTCTAATATAAATTTGTACATACAGTAAACTCCCGATTATCCGCAAAATTAAGTGGCACGGCCATCGCGGATAATCCGCAAAAGATCCGAAAATAGGAAACAAAAAAATTTAACTGTAATTCCAACTTAAAAAACTCGATTTATATACAGTAAAAGTTACAATTAACATTAAACATTTTTAAATGACACAAAGTAAGTTTTCTCCATGACTTCATCAGAGTTGATGGTTTCACTAAGTCCCATGCAGATGCAATGTCGTAGATGCTGTCAAGGATTTTGTAGTGTTTCCAAAACTCTTTTAGATCACAACCTTCTTCAATTTTGGTCATTAGCAGCTTGGTTCTATACGTTCTTTTCATTTTTGCAATGACCCCTTGATCCATGGGTTGCACTAGCTAGGTAACGTTTGGGGGAAGAAACTTGACAAAAATTTGACCATCAGACGATTTAAGCACATTTGCAGATGGATGAGAAGGTCCGTTGTCGATCAACAGCACAGCCTTTTCAGCCTTTTGATTTTTTTGTTTTAAGGTGCTTACTAACTTCAGAAACAAAAATCTTTTCAAACCATTCTTGAAAAATTTGTTGGTTCATCCATCCTTTTTTTTTTATCAAAATAATCAACAGGCAAATTTTCTGCTCTTGTGCCCTTAAATGATCTAAGTTTTTAGACTTTCCAATTACAAGAAGTCTAAGTTTATGACCACCGGTAGCGTTACTCCACGACATTATAGATATTCTTTCTTTACTGCTTTTATGCCCCGCCGCTTGACGTTCACTTTCAAATGCCAAAGTGCGAGTAGGAAGACATTTCCAAAAGAGTCCCAATTCATCAGCGTTATAAATTTGTTCTAATGATAACTCCTCTTTTAAAACAAATTCTTCAAATTCGTCTTGGAATTCGACAGCTGCTTGTTGATCTCCACTAAGTTTTTCTCCGTGAAGTCCAATCTCACGAATTCCATGTCGCTGCTTAAATCGGGTTAACCAGCCAGACGACACATCAAAATTTCCTTGCAGGCCTAACAAATCAAAAAATATTTTTACCTTAGCCGCAACGATAGGACCATTTACAGGGGTACCCTCACTTCGCACCTGAGCTAACCACTCCGCCAATGCCGAATCTAGTTCTTCAAAAGTTGAATTCTTCATAGTTTTACGGGTTTTCATCGCAGAAGCATTGTCTGACATTGATGCAAAGTTCACCAGTTTTTCTTTTTTCTTTAAAATATCACACACTGTTGTTTCCCCGACTCCATAATCCAAACACATCTGCTTTCTTGAAGTGCCTTTTTCTATTTTAGAGATCATTTCGAGTCTTTGGGTAATCGTCAACACAACTTTCTTTCGCTTTTTTGCCATTTTAAATCCGAAACGAAATCACTAAAGCAGGCAAACACAAACACTAAAGCACAATGTAGAAGGCAAAAATAAACTTCGACTGGTCAGCAATCATTCTAAGTGTCAACTGAAGAGGGTGAGTGAAGAAAAGAAGGTGGGCGTGTCAATAGACGAGAGAGAAAGAAAGGAAGTGAGGGGAGCATTAGGAAGGGGAGGGTAGAGTCAGATAGGCGTTGCAAGGGGGGAGCGGGAAGGGAAGGTTAGCGACCTTGGCCGACTGCTCTTCGAAGCAATTATACGACTAGAAACAAAGCATGACAGAGACAAAAATAGCAAAACATGCCAGGCTATTGTGTGAGTTTAGAGAAGGCCTGTGGGGTTTTACTGCATACTGTACACAATACAATCGTCAGTAGAGTTCAACTTTTTGCTAAATTTCTTCGTAATAAAATACAGTACAGATTTACATACTGTACAGTATTTTCCGTGACATTCGCAGATAATCTGCACCGTGGATAATCGGGAGTTTACTGTACATTTTCAATTATATCTGTCCTACCTGCTTATGAGCTTACCCTCTGGAACGGCCAATCGACCGATCCAATTGGGGTTAATTAATTGCATTAATTAAAATAAATTCAAAGTCAATATAACTAAAGATGAATGCCAAAGGGTGTCAAAAAAGCCCAAAATTAAGATAAAAAAGTTGTTTCCAATGTGAAAGTAGTCTTTATTAATAAATTTGAAGAATTAACTAAAATTGTGGTAGTTGAATAAGTGCAGACTATGACGTATGCATTAGCGACAAGATCGAGCCAAAACTTTGCAGGAATTTGGCTGGAATGAGTTAACATTGAAAGATAGAGGTTTGTAATTTTATTAAAAACAGTTGTTATTATTAGATTTATGTTGAAAGGAGAGTTAAATAAGCAAGGAGTAATAAAAATAATTTTGTTATGATAATTTGTTAAAAAGTTATAGACAAAAATGTAAGGGTAAACAAATTGATTTCGCAGAATTTGAATAAAATCCAAAAACAAAGTAGAGTCATTTGTAGAGCTAAAAAGGGTTAAGAAAATAAAGTAATAAAAAATATAAAGTTATAAAGTTTAATAGCTAAAAAATAAAGTGTAAAGTCATTCTTGGGCATAAAAAGGCCAATAACTCATAAAGTTCAAATGTAATTAAATCATAAAAAATAGCATTTAATAGAGTCAAAAATAGGGCATAATCAAGCCAAAGTTCAAAATAAATAAATAAGTAGTTTGGTAAAAATAAAATAAATTAATAAAAAATTTTATTAATTCAAAATAAATACAAGGGAGATTAATAAAAGGGAAATATTGATAAAATAGGGTATATATATGTGTAATAAATTGTAATGCCATGTGAGATATGAAAAGAGCTTTAAAGGGGGGGAATGGAACGCCGAAAACCAAACGAAGGCAATTAGAGTAACAACAAGCTGAATAACTAGACAACCAAACAAGCTATCAAAAATCCAATACCAGATCAGCGCGTTTCAAGACCAACCGAAGAAGATACAAGCAAGAAAAAATGGAAAATTTCAAATTTACAGGAAATAAATTTCAAAATTTAAGCAAAACTAACGAAGTCTATAACTCAAGAAGGAAGAGGAGTAGAAACGCCATTCGAATTCCAGAGAAACCAGAAACCGTCAACCAATCCATAGAAGTCAATAAAATCAAAATCCGACCACGCAAAAAGAAGTTATAGAATTTGGATGAAATCAAAGCCAAAATTGCAAAACGACAGGCACGAACAGGAACGCCAGACCGAAGCACCGAGAAGGAAATTACGTCATCGGAGGTACTACGCAAAACAAAACAGAGCGCATACTGTAATTCAATAAATGAAGATAATAATTAAATTAGGCCTAATCGATGGGAAATAAAGGCACTAAAATTCATCAAATAAATCAGGGAATATAGTAAGACCAAAAAATATATTTCTAAAGCAAGAAATCAGAATTTCTTGTCACCTAGAGGAAGATGCTCGTTTGACAAATAACAAGTCGAGGAAAGCAGCTTGCATCTCTTCTAAACTTTAGTGTAGCACGAGTAAACAGCTGAACGAGCTCCGAGGGTACTTAGAGAAAGTCGAAGGGTGATCAGTTACGGTGTGCGTTACGTACTAGCTCCGGCCTAAAGCTAAGTCGGGTCGTGATAATTTCGGGAGAAGAATATCCATTTAAACGGCCTATCTTACCAAAAGATACTACAATCAACGAGGAGAGGACAACTCTAATTAAGTCCAGGAGAAGACAACTGTAAACCAAAGAAACCATTCTGGGGACCAAGGAGAACAACTTTAAATTGCTGGAAACCAACAGAAAGAATTACGCGTCGAACTTCTTGTGTTCTGTAAGTGGCAAACAATCATTGTTACTTATAATTTTAAATAAATCCCTTTTTTGCAAAATAATAAATATATAAATTAAGTTAAATAAATAAATTCAAGTAGATTCTGGGGAAATTGAATAAAGTAAACTCGTTTAGTAAATTTCATTACTCACAATGGCAAATCGTCGTATGTAAATAATATAATCATTAAGATACAAATTTTAATAAATAAATTAATTAATCACTTTGCTACTTTTCAATATTTGTAATTATAAGCTAAATATTAATCAATTTCATTGTGTTTTTGAAAATAATAATTTGTTGTTTCAAAGTTAATGGATTTATGTTAATCAATAAATCGTTTTTGTGTTTTCAATAGAAAATTTTGAATGTATAATTTACAAATCCAATCAAAATAATCCTAAAACCATTCAGTGCTCTAGTGTAATTAAGACAGCAGGTGAGTTATTTACGGATCACTACAAATTTAACTCCAAAGGGAACGATCCCGAAAAAGAGTCTAGAATTGAGCTAGTGTACTACACAAAAGACGAAAAAGGTCTAATTAATTTAAATTTAAAAAACTTAAGAATAGGAAACAAAAGGTTTTCCTTTTCTTGCCCTCGCCAAACCTCTCAAATTGTTCTAACGGGGTAGTACTAGAGAACAGCATCAAATAAGGCCTGAAAACACTTGGGTGTTATTTGATGAGGGAAAGTGTTAAAGTGGGGTAGGGAGGTTTGCGCGTGGCACCTCATAAATTATTTTTTGGTACTGTGCAAATAGGTAGACTACCTAAAATCCATATTCTGTACCTAATTTTGTGTGACAAGGAATATAGGCCTGATATATTGATTTTAATTGATTTTTCTGAGACATCAGTTCCCAAGAAACTAAGACACAACACTCAGTTGTATTTTACAATTGGATTTAATTGTCATGGGGTGACAAAATATACATTTTGTATTGTGACAAACAAATTTTAATTTATATCCTGAGCATGAGCTATATAACAGTTGCTAGTGTACACACCACACATCTCTCAGTTCTATTTTGAATTTTTACAGTTTGTCAAAAACCTTAGACTACATTTTTATATTGTGACAATCATGATAGAACATATTTTGAATTATTATATCTGTGCAATCAGACTTTAGGACACTGCAACACCTATCCCTTCAGTTTTATTTTGATTTTTTCCAGTTGGCTGAAACGTTAAAATAGTCCAATCCATGGCCAAAGTATTGTTTAGCCTCCTAACCAACATTAGATCCATATTTAAAACAGTAATCCAATACAAGAAAACTCTCTTTTTAAACCAATATTAGTAAAACATTTATTTAGGCTACATTTATCAAAATAGATTAGTAGACTATTGATTAGAGTAGGCTACCTATACTATAATGATAATATCCCACTCCAGTATAAAGGGTTTTAATTATACATTTTCAAACAAGATCTTCAAAGTTAAATTATTGCAGTTGACACTTTGGAATAATTCTGAAGTAGGCGTACTTGTGTACTGTATGGAGCAATCCGTTTCTGAGTCTAAAAGGAATTAACACTTCAACCGAAAGATAAAATCTTTGACACTTATGGAGAGACACGGTCTGTCAGACCGGGGTTGGTGGATTTCAGTATTGTATCATGTTTTGTGTTATAAGTTTAGTTTAGTTAAGTTTAAGCCAAAGTTTAAGTTTAAATTAAGTTTTAATTAATTATAAGTTTCAAATTATTTGTTTTTTATGAGGTAAAAATACAAATAATTTTAGAGGGTAGAAAATATTTACTTACATGAAACGAAAGACGTAATACATATTTTTGAGGAACAAAACATTTATTGAACACAGTCAGCTGCACAGTCCAGGCACATTTTTCTACTGCACTCCAAGCAAATCGGTTGAGAGCACTTAACACATGCGTATTGGGTTTTCCTCTTCTTTTCCCACGGACATTTGCTGCACGTCTTCCTCTTGTTCATTTTGTCAGTGAGAAATTCAGCAGCCCGTTATTGATCTTCTTCACCTAGTTCCCTCTTGATTGTGCCTTTTATGTCTCGAGGCAGATTTGCGATCGCAAGTCGTTGTCTCCATAAAGGCTCGACTAAATCTCGAGCCAGGTTCTTGATGTACTGGAATCTAGTTATTACCGGTGAGTTCTTGTAGCTGAGGTAAATTATGTAAGAGTTAACACTCCCGATATTTACCACTCTATAAAAAACACTCAATGGCCTTCTCCTGTTTGAGCTGTAAATTGCACACCTCATGTCAATCAAGTCCACACCACATTTTGTTTCATTGTAGAAACATACAATTTCTGTTTTTCTTTTAGTTTCGTTCATAGCCGCAGTATGGTGCATAGTCGAGATCAAGATTACTGCTTTGTTCTTTTTGGGAACATAAGAGACAAGAGTAGTTTTATCATTGAATGCATGGACAGCAGATTTCACAGGTCGTTTTGAGTCTGGTAGGAATTACTAATTTTTCCTTCCGCATTGTTCCTACAAAGGTCAAACCAAGTATTCCAAGAACATCGGCAGCTTCAATTGAAGAAAAGTAATTATCTGCAGTAATATTTTTAAAAAATTAAAAGACAAACATAATTTTTTTGTAATTTCTACAAGTTTTTATTGATCTTTATCTTAGTTTTATTTATCTTGCCGATCAAGGTTTCGCCCGTGACTGCATTGACGAGGCAGTTTTACAGACTAAAGAATATTAGAAAAACAAACGTGTTTAAAACATAAAACAGTTACTCACAACAAAGAAAAAGGAAAGAGAGTGGAAGGGGGGGCGTGGGGTACGTATGGTCATAAGGTTGACAATGGGTTTAGTAGAGGCGAGTTGGACAAAAATTCTACCTGATCGTTAAGTACAAGGCTAGCATTTGTACAAAATAATCTCTTAATTTTTAACATTCTTATAAACACCACATTTTTTCATGTTGTCTAATTGTAAAGAAAAAATAGACATGAAAAAATGTACAACATGAAAAAATGTAAATGAAAAAAAATTTAAGTGCACTGTACATACTTACGAAAAGGCAGACACACAAACTTATTAATTAAAAAAAAAAAAAGACAAAGAAAAAACCCACTCGCACGCGCAACACTGTTTTAGTCTATTGTCTGGTTTATAACGTCACTTTACTTCGAAAAACTTGAAAAGTTCGCCAATCGCAATACTACACACCATTGTCTATTATAATTATTAACTTTCGTAAAAATTTGAATAAGCTTTTCTATATTTCACTGTCTTTTAAAATTCACATTTTAAGACAAAATTATTTACTGAGTAAAACGCATGTCTTACTAATTTTACATCTTGATGAGAAATTATGCTAGCGTGATTCTCCCACCGCTACCTTAATTTGGCGTCTCTTTTCTCTCCACCAATCAGAAACGTCTCCTCACACACAGATGTTAGAAGTTGCATCAGCTTCATTTGGTTACTTATCAAAGCATTCCTTCTGGATCTTGCATGTGAAAAATCACGTATACCATTTTTCTTGGAATTAGCTTGCAGGTGTTCATTTCTTATCTCATCTAGACGTTAAGACGCTTCTTTGTCTAACTGCGTCTTAAAACTCGTATAGTTTCCGCGTCTAGAAGTCAGTACATAAACTGTCCATTTTCTCAAACCCTACATTTAAATTTAATATAATAATTGTCTGCCTTTTATATTTATTCAAGTTAATACTGAAATTGACTTTAAATTTTGTCTGCCCTTTTAGTCTATTTCCTTTACATTAGAAATGCTTCTAATTATTAAGCTCTCTTTCTAAAAAAAAACATTTGTAATGTAAATTAAATTAAATTCAAAAATAAAAATGCTCTCTCGAATTAAAATTGACTTATAGTCCTATTCTATATTATTATTGTACTTTGGGAAGCTGGAGATGTTACACTACACAATTGTCGACTTTAATTCGTTCTTTACGAAAAACTCTGAACTAGCCGTGGTTTTATTATAGTTTTCTTGGAATGATGAACCTCCCCATTAGGTTTAGCCTCTAACCCCACCTATGAGTTAAAGTTACAGTAATTACACATGAATCCCATTGTTTTAAATGGAGAAGGTTTACAACATTTATTAAAAACAACCATTTTTACAGTTCTTGTTTATTATGATTTTTGTAAAGAATAATTAACATTTACAAATGCAAAGTCACTATTGTAATTAACCAATTTCATTTCTTCAAACCAATATAGCAGTTTAAAATTTTTTTACAACTAAATTCTGCAAATACTTTTGCAAATTATGCAAAAAATTACACCATTATTCACTTATGTTGACAATAGAAACTGCTTAATTAATTATTAAATTACAAATTAAAAGTATGTAATACAACATTGACTAGGTATCCAATAGTTTTAAATTGTATGTAACAGTCTAGTACCCTAGTACATTATACCATTTCCACACTTAGGCCCTATTTATTTAATTACATTTAAATATAAGTAATGGAAAAACATTGGAAATTGACAATTATACATTGTCTTGTCTTCAAAAGTTATACATCATATTATTCTTTGGTGTATTAGGTAGGCTATTATTTCTGGCTAGCTATAGGTCTATCTCCTAAAATACTTAAGACTGATTGAATAATTGCTAAAAATGAAACAGAAGAATGTAAATCAGTCAGAAATTGATATTGTGCAGAAGTTCTAAACAATGTTCAATGTTTCATTAATTTAGGGTACACAACAATCAAGAAATTAGAATATGAACTATTTTACTAACTTAATCCCTATCTTAAACCTAACCTGTTTTTCCTTTGAAAATAGGCAAACAATTATATCCTAATATAATTTTAAATCTTGTCTTTCCTTATATAACCAACACAACTTGTCTTTCCTCATAAGGAAACACTTTAAACCTAATAGTCCGGCATCTATAGGGGGTTGAGTATGCACTGAAAGTGTAACGCATTTTGACTTTTGATTGTTGTTGGGGGCACCTTGGAGATGACCAAAACCGATGTTGTCGCCCTCTCAGCAGGTGCACAACTTGGGGGGGAGGGGGAAGTAGCGCGGGGCGCGTTCTATAAAAGCGCTCAAATCTCGTGAACGAGACGTGATAGAAACAAGCTCTAAAAGGCATTTTATTAAACACATTATGTTCTTCAAAAAATGTCATTAGCAAAAATCCCGTATCTGCAAAGGAAATCGAGAAATGTATGCATATCTTTAAAAGTACCATATTTTATTTATAATTGCAATAACTTATGACGATTTCATTACTATTAAATAATATTATACTATTAATCAATATATTTTCATGTTATTTCATCACTCATCATATAGTATTTCTTTCAAAATATTCTGTATACGCAAGGTCTCCGGGTAGTAGCGCGATCTATAAAAGTGTTCATATCTCGTGAAGTAGACATGATAGAAACATGCTCTAAACGACATTGTATTACACACATTATGTTCTTCGAAAAATGTTACAAGCAAAAACCATGTACCCGAAATATAAATTAGGTAGTCTAACATTTTCTTTTTTAATATGTACTTTAATCTCAAAATAGTGGGTCCTTTGCTGTTTAAACCATAACAACGTGCCACATTATACCTGAAAAAACTACATATTTATGCATATAAAAAGGTATTATGGTATTTTATTTCTTACTTGTTAAATGGAAATAAATGGAATTTCCTCTTGTGAGAATGAATTCTTCAGCCTTAACTTTATCACTTGATTGTCTTTGAAACTTTCATATAGCCTACTATATACACTTAATTGAAACGAACAAAAATAACTTGAAATAAACTTTTATGAGATGTTTGATTAAGATAGAGAGTCAATTAAACAATGTTTTGCAGGTTTTATAAGCCATTCTCTTCAATTTCATTTAAATCTTCTAAGTGTGATTGCGTTGTTTTCGGGTTTTTACAATTTTCATTGCATTTGTAGTAGGAGCAGCAGGAAGAGTTGTTGGAAAAACAGCCACAAGTTGCCTTGGAGCAGTTTTTGCAGTTGCATGGTTTAAGTAAAGTAGTAGGTGTAGGGGACATTTCCATAAAAAGAGGGTTTACGTTTCCAGAACTATCTTGGAAAAATGCGTACTTTAATAAATCTAAATGTTTGATTTCAGCACTTACGGACTTTTCCCAATAGTACAGTTGGGCACTACACCGTAACAGATGTAATTTGTAACTGTCTGTTGTGCAAGACAGTTTGCTTATATCACTGACGACAGAAGAGTTTGTTGTTATTTGGATGTAGCGACTTTCATTGCAAGTTTCTCCTTTTCTTCTCAATAACTTCAAATAGAATGCTTCTAATTTTGTCACAATATCATGTGATAGTTGTCGTTTATTTAAAAGCTGCAAAATACTACACATTTTTTCTGTTATCATTGAATAGTTCATCATGTTCACCTGCAGGTTGATATAACACCATCGCTGTTACGTGCGTTGTCTCTTTCCCGTCGTACGTTTCCTCATTGAAGTGGTCATTATCAATAGCCCCGTGAATAAATAAACCTGAATTTGGAATTATGTTCGATGGGATAGATATACTGTCACCGCTAATTTTAACTGTATGAGTCAAAACTTTGTTGTCAAGTCTAGTGAGGGTGCTATAACTTATTGAATGTCCTAATTTGTTTAGTAATTTTATGAGAAATTTAGATCTGGTATAGTGATGGATGCTTTGTGCCAAAGCTACATGTTTCGGGGCGAGGTTGCCATCACTTACTAAATTATGTAAATCCATATAAATTGATATGCACTTTCTTATGATATCATCGGTAATTTTTCTATCTTTGAAAACTACTTGCCTAAAGAAAGAATCCCATGAGGGAGAAAACTTGAAATTGTCAAAAGAATCGGAAAATGCTTCATTACTCAAAAACTTATCCAGTTCGAAAGATTTGTTTTTTACCGCTTCCCTAATTGATTCTACTGTAATGGCTGTTTCTGAGATACTTTGGATTTTTTCTAATAGCTGTTGTTGTTTCATATTGCTATTAAACACAAGAGATGATTTGGATTTATCACAGGGTTGTGAAATAACAAAGTCTCCTTGAAAAAGCTGACGCAACCTGTGAGTCAAATATAACACCTCGAAACCCTTGCTTATCAGTTCATCGTTTATTTCTAATACTAACAGTTGAAAAGCATCATTTAATAATGAGTCGTAATCCCGTTCTTCATTAGGCTGTTCATCTTTACCACGAAAATATTCTATTAAACAAAGTCTGTGGAACAAAACGTATGCCGCGAAAACGTCTTTTTCATCGGCACAAGTGCTTAGCCTTACGAACACACAATCTTGTCTTTCTTTTACATTGCCTTAGCAATTTTTTGGCTGGTTCTGGTTCACAAAATAGAAAAGTTTTCTTTACTCCTTTTTTTTAGTTATTTTGACAAAAAATAAATTTTTTAAAGTCACACTTGGGTACACTACTGCGGGTTATCAAAGTAGATGCCAAAGATGTGGATGCGTTATCAAAGTTTTCGGCAGGTTTATCAATAAATTCCGCATCAAAACGCCTTTCACATCTAACTACATATTGTTCACTAACTTAAGACGCATAACAGTTCCTGTGCCATTTACATGATATTGCGATTTCTTAATTATCTAGGATAACTTTAATGCTGTCCCGCCTACGCACACTACATGCTTTATTGTTTGTTACTGAAGTTTCTTTCGGATTAACAACAAAAGTACTATCATTTTTATCTTGGCAAAACAAACATAGTGCTATGTCAAAGTCTTTTTTCTTTTTAGAGACATTCAAATCAAAAGCCATGTTAGATTCATTATTCCTTTTAGAAAAACGAAAAAGTATTACAAAAAGATTAAGAGTTTTATTTCTCGACTTTTAATAAGCAGAATAAGTCTACAGTATTTGTAAAAATGTCACAGATGCCATACTATAAAGTGAACTATTGACTGATTTGCATGAATCAGGAATAGTTTTTCAAGTCTTATCTGTACTTGTCGCTGGCCGGTAGGTTTCATTACCGGCGTCGCAGTGTTCATTTCAACTTAATTTATATTTCGGGTACATGGTTTTTGCTTGTAACATTTTTCGAAGAACATAATGTGTGTAATACAATGTCGTTTAGAGCATGTTTCTTTCATGTCTACTTCACGAGATATGAACACTTTCATAGATCGCGCCCCCGCGCTACTTCCCCCGCGCAGTGCCCCACTACCCCGGAAACCTCGCGTATATAGAATAATTTCAAATAAATACTTTTTGATGAGTGATGAAAGATGAAATAACGTCAACATATATTGATTAATAGTATAATATAATTTAATAGTAATCAAATCGTCATAAGGTATTGCAAATATAAATAAAATATGGTACTTTTA
>JAGFPH010018199.1:0-16651 GCA_018207615.1 Philaenus spumarius | reverse complement strand
TCTAGCCGCGGTAAAATTAACTTCATTCAATCCCCGGAGCGACAACAGGTTTTATCGTAAGGTAAGAAACTAACGATAAATATCCTTGCAAAGACGAGCTACCCTCTTGACTTGACTGGTGGAGCTAGCCAGGAGCCAAAAAAGGTAATAAATTTAATTATTTTTAAACACTAATTAGTTGGATTGCGAAAATCGAGGTAGAACTGAGCTATAGAGGGGGTGGTAGATCGTTCGAAATAATTGTTTTTAAAGTTAAATAATTGTTAAATTAATACTGGGGTTACTTGTTAGGATGTCAGTGCTGTAAGGTATGTTAATTATCTAGGTGCTAGACAGAAGCTGCCGAGACCAGTACTAAGGGATAGTACAAAACTCTAGGTTAAGCTATAAAAGCTAAAAAATATAATAACTATGTTTTTCAGTGATATCTGTAGCAGTAGTGCAGAGAAACAGTGAACAAAATATGAAAGTTAACTGTAAATAAAATGTGGGCTCACTTGTTTATCGAACTTGTAGATAAAGCTAGGCGGGAAGATAAAGGAGAAATGTTAACAGAAATTAAATCTATTATAGGCGAATTTAAGGAAACAATAGAAAAAGAGTTAGGAGCACAGGCTGCCCAAATAGGGGAATGCATAACCGAAATAAGGGAAGTTAAGGAAGATGTTGAACAGGTTAAAATTAATACTAGGTTAAATGAAGCCAAAATAGGTATAAACATTACTGAAATAAATCAACTAAAAAAAAGTGTTAAGGAAATAAGTAAGGTAAACCCAAGTAAAGGTGCGGTAGAAAAGCAAATCACACACGTTTACCACACTCCCCAAGAAGTAGAGAAGATAGAGTTTATGGGGGGGAATAGGGAAGACCCCGTAAGATTTATTAAAAAATTAGAAAGTCTGCTAGACGAAATAAACAGCACGATGGATGGTGAGCAAAAGCTTCGTCTAGCAGAAAGACATTTAACAGGCCAGGCTAGAATTTGGTGGGACGTAGTTAAGGGGGGGAAGACCCAATTTGAGGAATTTAAAACGGCGTTTTTGGAAAGGTATTGGGGGTATGATGCCCAAAGAAAAGTTAGGGACATAATCGAACACAGTAGGTACGATTATTTAGGAAAATTGTCCATGGCGGAATATTTTTGTCAGACTGCCCAAAAAGCAGCTAACTTAGATCCAGTTATACCAGAACGACTATTAATACATAACTTAATGCGTCACTTTAATAAAGAAGTACAAATTGCTAGTATGGGACGGAAAGAGTTAAATTTCACGGAGGCCATTGCCTTTTTAGAACAGATGGATAACATGGGAAGGAGGTTAAGGGACACACAACCACAAAATAGGCCGGATAATCGAAATAGGATACCAGAAACCCAAAATTATAATAGATATCCAAACAGAAATCAAGCAGTACCTTCCCGACCACCTAACCCTCAATCCTATGGTCAAACCCACAGAAATACCACAACCCCATATCCTCAAAACCCAGGTCCGTCTAACCAGGGGGCTCCCAAACAACCGATTGCAAAAAACTGATTTCGAAGGTTCCGAATAAAATTAATGGCAGACAACAATGGCCAGCGATGAGAAAATATGACGGGGCTGCGGATAAAACACAATATAATAAAACTAATAATCAAAATAAATTAAGAATAAATAAATCCATTAAAATAAACAATCTTACCTATAACATTAGAGACGAATTATTTCAAGAGCCTGATGTTAACCATTTAAAAAAAAAAGAGTTACCAATATGCCCTAACATTACGGTAAAAATAAATAATAATAAAGTATGCGCTGAAGTAGATACTGGAGCACAGTTCTCATTCATGCAAGAAGAATTTTATGTAACATTAAAGAAAGAAGGGATTAATATAGTAGAATTACCGGTAAACAATGTAGAGGTGGTAACAGCAATAAAAAAGAAAAGGCAACGGGTAACCAAACAAATAATGGTAGACTTAAATATAGGGGGGCAAATTTTGGAAGAAATATTTTTAATAGTACCCAAATTAAATAATACTTTAATAATAGGATGCAACATACTATATAAATATAAAGCCAGAATAAATATGGAAAATAAATTCATACATTTTCAAATAAATAATACACAAATAAGCGTCGATTTTGAAAGAGAACGGGAAGTAAATACCATAGGGGAGACAGAAAAGCCTAACTTAAGTATAGTTAAAGCGAAACAAGTTTCAAACGAATGTTGCGAAGATAAAAGATCCAGTAATTGTTCAGCGTCACTTAACACCGTAGAAGCGCAAAATGGAGGCTGGAATTCGATAGGGCGAGATAAAGGGGCCTTATTGTTATTGGTCGAAACCGAGGCCAAAAGTAAAAAACAGGTTGTGCAGGGTAATGCAGAAATAGGCGTACCTAAGGAGGAAGTAGGGGAAGTTAGGCCAAAGCCAGTAGTAGAGGCAAATAAGCCTAAAGAAAAAAATAAAGTTAGTGTTCAAAGTGAAAAAGTAAAGAAAATAAAATTTAAACAAGGTTCTAAGGAATTTTTGGATAAGAATAGGGAAGAAAGTAGGATAGGAAGAGTAGATCAGGACCAGGAGAGTGTAGGTGCGAAGGAAGAAAGGGGAGAATCGTCGATAAGGCCACAGGTCACAAAAGCAAAGGGAAATAGGTTAGAGGGGCCACAGGCCGAAGTAAATAAAAAATATAATAAAAATAAGGAATTAGCCATACTGTATTCGTCGAATCCACAGGCAAAAAATAAAATAGAGTATAGGTCTAATGTCCAGGGAGAAGCGAAGGAGTTAGTTAGGGAAGAAGGGGGCAATACACTCTGCCGGGAACGATCTACGGGAAAAACAGAAAAATGGAGTAGAATGAAAGGGGTTAAATTTAAAACACAGAATAAAAAATCGAAAAGGAATAGGGTTAAGGAAAAACCCAAAGTCAAAATTAAAAAACAACTAAATTTAGGACAGGTACAATTGGAAAAAATTAATGAAGGAGATTTTTTAACGGGTAGTATTTTGAATGAAGATGAACAACAACAAAAAAGAGATAAATGTTTCAATGTATAAATGTTCAGAAGATATGATTGTAAAATAAGCTAAACGTAGGATTGATTTAGTATGGAAGACTAGCAAATTGTCAAGACCGTAGTCTTGGTGAAAGACAGCATCTGTTTAACAACAATGGCTGCTTATCTGAAACTAAAAATGACTTTATAGAAATTTTTTGACTAAATTTGGAATAGATAATTTTGAGTGGGAATGAGATGGTGGATCGATGAAATACACTGGGATTGATTACGAAAGTGTGTGGCTTTTAAGAGTAGAGCTTGGATTTTTGGATACTTATGGTGGTTCGTAAACCAGACATAAGGGACGTTTTCTTCTGACCTGCGCAGGTGCAGGATCAGTGATGATCTGTTTTATGTGTGTGTGTTGAGACCCTTCGGCTCTGTGTTTGACTCTATGTGTTAATTTTAGGATGAAGTCCTCGAGTGTGGGGATTTTGTGCCCTTGAGAGATGGTGACGTTCTTTACGTACCATGGGGAGTTGGTGATCCAACGGAGAGTTTTGTTCTGGAAGGAATCCAACTTTTTCTTCCAAGAAACAGATAGCAAAGAGTACCAAGCTGGAGCTGCGTACGTGAGTACCGGTCTGATATATGTTTTGTACATGGACAATCTGATGCGAAGTGGTATTGGGCTCTTGGCCTGAATGACTGGAAGGAGTCTGCCACGGACGGATTTAGCCCTAGACAGAGTTTGCTTGGCGTGATGGGACATGTTTAATTTAGCGTCAAGCGTGATTCCAAGGTATCTGACTTTGCGGGTCCATGCTATGGGTGATTTATTTAGAGTTAATTGGACTTTAGGAAATCTACGTAGTGGAGAAAATTGGATGGCTTGCGTTTTATCTGTGTTCACTGCAGTTCTCCACTTCCTGAGCCACGGCTGTAGGGCATCCAACTGTTGTTGAATGACCGACGAGCCGTATTCCAGGTTCAGAGTCCTGTAGTAGAACATAGCGTCATCAGCAAAGAGTCGCAGTGATACTTTGGGGATGACTGGAATATCGTTAGTGTACAGAAGGTACAGTAACGGACCAAGAACTGAGCCTTGGGGAACTCCTGCCTCGATGGGTCTAGAAGTAGAAAGAGTACCTTCGACAGCTACCTGGAACCATCTGCTGTCGAGGTATGAACTTATGAGATGTACATAGCATGGAGGAACTGGGCTGCGGGCTAGTTTGTAAAGCAGGCCTTCGTGCCATACTTTATCAAAAGCTTTTGATATGTCCAGGAAAACTGCGATTGATTGGAAATGCTTAGGCCTATATAGAGGTACAGTTAAACAACAACGGAAGTAGGCCTAACCAAACAAAGAGCGAGTACAATGTTAAGTCAGAAGTACGGGGAATGTGATCCCAGCGAATGAATGAAGGAAGAGAGGGGAGCGGTCGGCTAAAGGTAAATAAACAATACCGAACTGAAGACAAGGTCGAGGACGAGTCAGCTGATATCCTTAGCAAGTAAATAGTTAGAGTTAATTAGGGTGTTACAAAAATAATGTACAGAATTAAATAAATGAAAAAATTGATTTTAAAGTTGAATAATTTTTAAATTAATACTGGGGTTACTTGTTAGGATGTCAGTGCTGTAAGGTATGTTAATTATCTAGGTGCTAGACAGAAGCTGCCGAGACCAGTACTAAAGGATAGTACAAAACTTTAAGCGAAATTATAAAAACTAAAAAATAAAATAACTATGTTTTTCAGTGATATCTGTAGCAGTAGTGCAGAGAAACAGTGAACAAATTATGAAAGTTGAATGTAAATAAAATGTGTTTTACAGAGACAGGAGCAATAGCCAAAATGGAAATTATAAAAATGAATATTATGTTTATATGTATGTATTTCAGGAATTAATGCATATTAGGTTTAGAAATAAGTTTGGTTATGAATATGGTGTGAAAAAATATTATTTCAATATGATTGTGTGATTGTTAAAAAACGAAAGAATTTAAAGTTTAACAATTTTCCATAAATGGAAAAATTTCAAACTTAAAGGGGGGAACTTGAGACGGATTAAGAAATAGGCATATCCGCTCAATGAAATAATTTTTCAATTTAATTATAAAATCTACTAAGTCCTTCAGACACCAATATACAGAGCAAGTTAGGCTAACTTTTCATGTTCAAAGTTGTTTGAATCTCAGCAGCCAAATGAAACAAGCTGGCTAGAGAACAATGGAAAAAATATTTTAATAAAAAAGTTGTTTTTAAAGTATCAAAATATGTAGAATAATCATGGTAATAAAAAAGTCAAATCACAATTTGGAATTAAATAAAGAAATAAAAAGTTATTAGCAAAATAAAAGCGAGGAAAAAAGTTAAAAGTCAGAATTTTTAAAATTTTTAAAATCTTTATAAGGGTATTGAGAGACCAGTAGAAAAATAGACAAATTACGAAATAAACGGTATCAGGAAACTGACACATACTTTCTCCCTCATTATAGGAACTAAATTTTTTATTTTTAAGAGTAATTTTCCCATAAAAACCCTTAAAATAACGGAAAAACCAACTTTTCTCAAAAACGGCTCGAACGATTTTGATCAAAATTTTACAGTTTATAGTACTTTAGGTCCCTAATAAACTATAAAATTTTAATCAAAATCGTTAGAGCCGTTTTTGAGAAAAGTTGATTTTTCCGTTATTTTAAGGGTTTTTATGGGAAAATTACCCTTAAAAATAAAAAATTCACAAAAATGAAAAAAACGCCTGGAGATACCGTGGATTAATACCTCCATACCAAATTTCATCAAAATCGGACGACTGGTTTAGGCTCTAGGTCTGATAACATCCACACAGACACACAGACACACAGACACACAGACACACAGACACACACACAGACATCACTCCGAAAACCACTTTTTTAGGTTCAGGGGGACCCAAAACGGATATTTCCACCAAAAACTCAAACTCGAAAATTTTGACGAATACAATACTTTCTCCATATACTATGGTATAGGGGGAGAAAGTAAAAAGTTTTTGTTAAAAATAAATGGTAAATATAAAAATAATTAAATAAAAAGTAATTAAAAAAGGCAAATTGAATCAAAGTAGTTTAACGTACAGTTTTAGTAAAAAGTAGTAAATTAATTAAAATACATAAAGATTTTAACAAAATTAGTCACGTTTAAATAATATCAAAGAATAAATTTAAGAGTTATTAACGTTTTTAGGTAAAAAAGTAAAATGCCTATTTTCACCTATAAATAAAGGGTTAATAGAAAAAATGATAAGATATAAAAATAGAGATAATAATTAGTATAAAATGTCAAAACCTGTGAAAGATAGAAAAAAGGATTAATTTAAGGTAAAAGGGGTGTTAACATATTTAGACAAAAAGTGATGATACAAAAAGGACAATAACTCAACCAATAATTAACCAATTCAAAAACGGTAAAAGACTAGTTTAGTGGAAAAACGTAAACAATACAGTATGACCATAAGAAATATAAAAAACTTTATAATTTGGAAAAACCGCGAGTCAAGAAAAACGCGATCGCGAAAAAGGTGTGGAACGGGAACGCGACGTCGTACAACTACGAATCGAGTTTGTGCGTAGCCAGTAAACCAAGCTGAACAAAATGACATCATCCAGAACCCGATCCGATCACGGGAAGCCGAGTTACAGGAATTTGGGAATAAATGGTCACAAATCTCGCAAACCATAAGGAACAGGCAAAAGTTGATTATTTTTCTTGAAGAGAATTGTCGGTCGGCCAAAGGTAAAGACACGCCCATTCTGCAGTCTAGCCAATATAATTGCCAATGTACAAAATCAATTAATTTTGAAAACAATGCCAAAAATATAATTTTTTCATATATTCGAGTAGAGAAAACAACCAGGATTATGGGAAAAATAAGGAAAAAATTCTAAAGTAATTACCGCCCGAGCGCCACACCAAAAACAAAAGGGAAATTGAGTAGAAGGGTTGGTAGGCTAATATAGGCCTTTTCCAGAGCTTACCGAAAAACGCGGTTCGCCTCGTCAGTCGTAATAGAAACTCCGGGAAAGTCTCCACGCATCTCGTTAGATCATCGTATCACAGCAGAGCATAATAAATTCAAAGATTTTAATACTTCGTAAATCTAAATATTTAGTAAAGTATACAACTGAAAAAAAATCAATCTAGTTCATAGCGTAGTAAAATAAACGCTATATTTCGTCGAGAATACTATCGCCGAGAACTTCAAGGGAAGATCCAGGATAACAGCGGCGAGGTCTGTTATCACGTGGCATCCGAACTCACAGGAGGAATCCAGACGAATTCACGGAAAGGCGACGTCGAAGGACAAGATCCCGGACTTCCAGAACAGCGTTCCAGATCGGGACTTCTAGAACACCGCACCAATCCCGGACTCAGGATCTCCAAGAAGGAATACACCGTATACGAAACAAGGTAGTGTCGGAGACACCTTTATAATTTTTCATAGTTTACAGCATTGACGAGTAGGGCTTTACTTTTAAAATTTTTAATATTTAAATGTTGAGGAAGAAAATTTATAAAAATAAAGTTAAACATATTCTATCTATCTTTCACAAAAAGGTTACTTTTTATTGATTTTGAAGTTAAATTGTGTAGAGAAAATTTCACAAAAATTTAGCTAAGAAATTTTTTTTTTGTATTTTAAGGATAAAGGATCCGATTGTTAAATTATATAAATAATATAAATTAAGAGTGATTAAAATTTATGTTCTATTCTCCAAATAAAAAATCTTTTATTCTGAGTAAATTACCAAATCCAAAGTTAATTTTAAGAAGTGCTAATATTAAGGAAGGATTGGCTGGATATAACGAAGATTACTGTTCTCCGAAAGGCACGACTCCGGGCAGAGTTTAGTCTCTAAAAAATTAAATATCATAAATATTCCTTGGCAAAAAATAATTAAGGGTTTTATCGTAAGGTAAGAAACTAACGATAAATATCCTTGCAAAGACGAGCTACCCTCTTGACTTGACTGGTGGAGCTAGCCAGGAGCCAAAAAAGGTAATCAATTTAATTATTTTTAAACACTAATTAGTTAAATTGCGAAAAGCGAGGTAGAACAGATTAGAAGGAGGGTGGTAGATCGTTGCAAAACGTAAATTAATTTTGATGAAATAGTTATTTAAGGGTAGGCTCTAGTAAAATAGAAATCAACCTGCGACTCCCTACATCGGCGGTAGGTTACGCGGACATTGCTCATCCTAAATCCATTTAAAACCCGCAATTATTCAAATAGCGTTTTTTAAAAAATACCAAACTCTTGGGGACAAAATTCTTCATCCGAATGGTTTGGTAATTTTTCGCTATAATTAATAGTTACAACGTAAAAAAAAAAAAATCACCCTAGAGCGGCGGTAGGTTACACGGACATTGCTCAGCCTAAATCCATTTAAAACCAGCAATTGTTCAAATAGCGTTTAAAAATAAAATACCAAAATCTTGGGGACGAAATTCTTCAGGCGAATGGCTTGATAGTTTTTCGCTATAATTAATAGTGACAACATAAAAAAATATTAAAAATCAATGTTTTAAATTGTTAATAAATATTAAACAAAATATTTTTCTTAATTTTGAAAAAGCCATTTGCATGCATATTGACCATAGCTTTAAAATGACATATCGTTTATAATTTTCCGATCAAAAATAAAGGAAAAATTTGGATTTTTTCCTACAGATTTAAATCTAAATCCTACAGATCTGTTTATCTAAACAATACATAGAATGAGTTAACTATATAATGAACCATAACGGGTAGTAATTTGAACTAAACAAATTAAATTTTGATTTATTTAAATAGATATAAATGTTCCTTGATGTTGTTGGCGGAAGGTCTAACATGAAACAACAATTTATGCATAAGAATATAGTTCACTATAGACACGCAATCTATATTACCTAATATTCACAAGAGAACAAAGCAACATAGATAAATTTCAGTAAGCAAATGTTAAATACTGTAGATTTAGGCGGTGTTCACTATTAAACGTAGAATAAGTGGACAACAAGGATTATTTAACTACCTTTAGTTTGTGAAACAATGTCACGAATAACGGCGCGATTCAAAGGAATACAGCGTTTCCTTTTATAAAAGACTAGCTGGCCTGATCCCGATCCCAAGGCGTATTAAAGAAGGTGTGTGCATTGAGGAGCGTGAACTCGTCCGGCCCGCGCAGCTACGTCACGTGCGAGAAACTCTGAACCTAGGGCTCTATAACATAGAGTTATAGAGCCCTGCTCTGAACCAGCAGTTCCGAGCGCAATTATTGTTATTTGTAATGTAAGCTTTTACTTAAATTGCGAATTAAATACTTTATGGTTGTCTAAAAATTATGTTTTTGGTATCGGTGAGCATTAAAATGATCTATGTCCATGGTCAAATATTCCTAGGCGAATAATTTTGAAACAAGCCTAAATCTAATATACGGGTTTGAATGACATAAAAACTACCCTAAGTGAGGAAGTTTTTTACTATTACTTTCGGGAGGCATTCAAAGAAATGTAGAGAATAAAATGTAGTAAATACTGACGTCATTTTTTTTATGAAAGTTGTAGCTCTCCTATAGGGGTGGCAAAAAGTCCCGGAACAACCCAATATCTTTTTCCAGGTTCCACTTACACAATTGAAACTTTGCAAATTGTTTATGGGTATAAAAAACAACTTTTTTAGAATATGGCTGATTTTTCACCTCCTCTGGGGGACGGCCTGTCAGGAGTTGGTGAAAAATATTAAATGTAAGCATGGGTTGTTATGCATATCATTTTTAAGGTCTTGATGAGACAAACACAACGACATAATAAAAATGAAAAATGGATGATCCTGAAAAAAGTTATGGCTGTTCAAAGTTTTGATATGCTGCATGTTAAATGAGCCTTATTCTAAGTTTAATTTATTTTTACATTGTACAAAAATCAACTGTAGCATAAACAAGTAGTTCTTTATACCCGTAAACAATTTGCAGAGTTGAACGTGTAATACATGGAACACACGTAACACATGTAACACTTGATCGTTCCTTTCTAACATTCAGAGTACAACTTCCTGTAATGTGCTCTACATATATAAATCAATTTAAGGCCACCAGATTTAGGATCTGGCTAGCACATTCATTTTGACAATCAGAGGCGGATTTACACTAATGCCGCTTAGGAGCTAGTAGCAATCTGCACCCCCTACACTGAGAAATTTGTTTAGGTAAATATTACCCTAAACCAGGGGTAATCATTGGATGGATACACATAAGGAATTTGTATATCTGAAAAGTGTAAACAATATCATTTAGGCCCTTCGCCCACGGGGAGAACAGACTCGAAGCGGTACGAGCATCTTGCGTGTCATGCGATAAGTCCTCCGCTCACGGGGAGATTTTTCTCGCAGTCAATTAGCAGTCTTCAACCAAGAAGGTACAAAACTTTCTTCTTCAAAAGTTTTTAAAATAATCAGTTTATGATGAGGAAGATATTATGTTTTATTGGTCCGACTACCGACCGACGGATGAAAAGAAGGACTAATAGAAGACGGCTGCATCGAACGGAACTATCATTTCGGCTGTTTGTTGCGGTAAAAGAATTGCAGAAGTGCTAAGCAAAATGTTTGACATTCTATAGAATGGCCTGGATTTAAAACTTTCTACTGTTGTACATTTTCTTTAATATCGAATTGGCACAACGGAAATAAGAAAAAAAGGAAAAGAAGACATCAGATAACCTCCAAAGTAAATAACTAATGGTTTTAATAATACCTGATATTCTATATAATTAACGGCTTCAATATCTTAAATTTGATCGGAGTTTTTTTTAATGATTATCTTTATATACAGTAAAACTATGTACCCTAACTTTAATTATATTAAAGAAAAAATGTAATGAAATGAGATTCTTAGGTGACAAATTTACTTCCTTGGAAATTTCATTATCACATATATTATTTCTCAAGGCCATTTTTTTGTCGGTACGCCATAACTTCCTTAATACATCATCAAATTACATGAATGAGGCATCATTTTAAAGCTTTTCTTAACCGCTACACCGGAAAAATAAACAAAATACAATTATACGAAAAAAATAATAATAATAATAAATAAAAAGAATCCGAAAGTAACAGTGATGTAAGATAGTAAGTTGTAGGGATATTTTCCTGACGTTGGCAACACTGATGATAACAATACCGAGCTGGAGAGCTGCTGTTACGCCACTACATTGCTATTTTTAATTAATATACGCACTATACGATACTAAATATACGGTGTGTACTTTAATTAAGTGGGATATATATGTAAGTTAGAATGCGAATGCTTCGCACGGGTCAGCAAGTATGCTTTTATTTCTCTGCATACTCTTTCCTAGAATATTCCTGGATGATATGATTATACAACACAGGATGTTTTTCAACTTCTCCCACAAATTTCGCATTAAACATCTCCATGGTTAGCAAGACACAACTCAACGTTTCAAGCGTCACGATAGATTTTTCCCGTTCTCAACAGTTCGAGCCTCTCTCGCTTCGAATTCGAGTCTCTCTCGCTTCGACAGCAAAACGCCTCGTTGGGGACCCCTTTCACTTGCATAGGAAATCGAGTTATAGGGAATCCCTTTGACTTCGAGTGTCGCCCGTGAGCGAAGACCGAGGCTTACCGAGGTAAACATTTATCTGAACTGAGGATATTATTTATTTGTTGTAAAGTTAATTTTTACATGAGTAAGGGATACTTCTCTTTTCAGATGTAAAAATTCCTTATTTGTATCTTGTTCCACAAATACCTTTAATTTAGGTAAATTTTAACCCAAAGACTCTCTCGGAAGTCCTCCCTTGTAGTCTCCCTTATGTTTAGTGACACCGTCACAACTTGTTGGACCGTTTGGGACAAGAAACATCTTTCTGCTAGCCCAAACCATACCCATCACGAGCTACTTTCTTCCTATTTTATTTTACACTTCCACCTTCCACTGAATTATTTTTATATTGCCAAAATTTTAACTCACATTGTACTATTGTCCTAATGTACTATTGTACAACACACACGTTGTACGTTGGTTACATTACAAATAGTAGTACCGGTATTGAAAAAATTCAGACAGCTAAAATAAAAACCGACAATTTCTCATAAGAAATCTTTAAAATATTTCAAAACTGTATTTAAGTATTCAATAATAATTATTGTAATTAATTCCTTTATTAATTAAAATAACTCCAAATAGATTATCGAACAGTTCAACAGTTGAATCGCTTTGCATAGTAAAACTCGGCTGGAGGATACAGTTCTGAGTAAGGGAGTAACAGATAACAGACACACGTCATTTATTTTAGGGGTAAAAACTAGGTTTTCGCGCGATATATCAAGTGGCAAGAACGAACGGTTCAACTGAACTCTACTATAACCCCTGATTGTTGTTATATTTGTTTAAAATATAATTAACCATAGCTCATATTTTTATTCATACAAAATAAAGTGTAGGCAAATTAAAGAAGAACGTTCACGTGAACATAAGTACAACCTATAACAAATTGCTTGTTCTCAGCTGATTTGCGACTTTATGTCCATCGGGTGCGCCACTGCCTTCTGCCTATGACACAAAAACTCTGAGCAGACGGCGCCGCATCAGCTATCCAAAACAACCTTAGTCAGCCCACTCTCAACAAGATGCCGAGTCCTTGTTTTTAAAATTCGTGAATTGAGCTAAATAAAAGTATCTTTTCTTCATTCAAATTTGCCGATCCCAAAAATTTGCCACCCTGGGCTGCAGCCCCTATAGCCCCTCTAAATCCGCCACGGTTGACAATTCCAAATAAATAAATTGAAGAGCTGAGAATGAAAACTGGCTAAGGGACATCTCATATTTTCACAAAATAGTAGTATTGTAGTGGATTTGTGCTGACACTGTAGATTTCTGTACAGTGACTAGATAGAGACAGTGTGGCCATATGAAAGCGACCGACATGTTTTTCCTAAAAGTAATTAATGTTATCTGCCATTAAGTATAATGTAATTTATTTTCAAAATATTTATAAAACCTTTTGTTTCATTTCACAAAGGCCTCGTAAACAACTTTTTAAATGTTAAAAAGTAGTTTGAAAGCAGATAAGTTGTTTAAAATGAAATAACCTATAAAAAATAATGATTTAGCCTACTACACATTTTTTACTAGCCTATGCGGATAGTTGAGTAGCCTACTGACGTTAATTACAAACTAAACAAAACGAAAAATAAAACAACGAATAGGCCTAAATCAAAATGCAAAATTATTATCTTGTTAATTAGCTTTATTTATTTGAATATTTAAATTTTACAAATTAAATATTTTCAAAGTTACACTTTCTGATTTTTACAATGCATTTTTTAAAATTAAGATTTTTTTTAAAATAAGCAAACAATTAAATTTTCCTAAATATCTCATTTATTTCTATTTTAATTGAAAGCTAATAATAAAATTAATGTCTCTAACAACAATTTAATATCGAAATTACAATTCTTTGATTTTGAGGTTAGGCAATTCAAGATTTTCAAGTTTAAGTTATTCAAAGCAGAAAAACAGGTTTCATTATTAATTTCCCTCATTATTTCAGTTAGGCCTACTTATTAATGTGATTCTTGTCTTAGATTGTTCCTTCACCAAGACTAAAAGAAAGAAAAAATAACGATGACAACTTAATTTTAAAACTATGAACAAACGTAGGGCTAACACGGACAAAATTATAGGTTTGGGCCAAAAACAGTTCTTAAAATTGTGTTATACTAATATTTATTGCATTTATCTTTCTATTGATAAAAAGGATTAGCCTATGTTATGAACTTTTTAAAATGTTGTAAATAAAAGACTTTTGGCATGTACTTACGAGCTGAAACGATTCCGTAGAGGGGCGGGAGTAGCCTATTCTGCTGTCATTTCCTTATTAATATGGTTCAATATTACATACTTCAACACAAATCGCTTTAAAATACCTATTACGTTTATGTAAAAGTAAAAACTAACAAATATCTGTAAACATATCGGTAACGTCGCTTTTACACTAAGTGAACGTGAATGAATGTAATGTAAACAGATACGAATTTAGGAAAAACATGGCTGCCGACATCTCGACCAATAGGAAACAAGACCTCACTTGGCCACACACTGTCTTTATCTGGTCACTGTAGATTTCTGTAGCAAAAGGCAGTCTCTAGCGGCTACTATATCAACTATGGCGATATAGTTACTGGTTTGGCCACCAGGGGCACTGGAAACTTAACCGTAATTGTGTTTTGAGAATGAATAAAATTACTTTTTGGATAAGCGAGAAAAGTCAGCATGGTTAACAATAAGCCTGAATTTCTCATCAAACAGGTAAAAGACCACATAAAGTCGTTCCTAAACGGATCAGTCATTAAATACTCTATACGAGAATTCGTAAAGAAATATTTATCGTCTGACTTCGACGTAAGTAAAATACATGATTTGTATCTACAAAAGTATGAGCCCGACACTTACCAAAAAATTCAAAGTGGGGAAAATGCAAAAATAAGATTGCGCATGAATATTACCAACGTGTTTTCAATACTCGTTTTAACCTTTCTTTTGGGACTCCTAGAACCGATGTTTGCGACTATGAGATAAACTGGCAATACAAATTCTAAATGAAACTGATGGCGAAAAGAAAAAATGTTAGAGAATGAAAAGGCAGTACACTTTTTGGCGAAAGTTTTACGATGACTTAAAAGAAAAAATTAAGTTAGCGAAAGAGGACCCTACTTTTGCTTTGTTTTGACTATCAGCAAAACCTACCTCTTTGTTTGTCGTTGTCAAGGTTTTGCCGTCCATGGTGAAAACCTAGTCTGACCTTTTGTTACCTTTGTTCAAAAATAAATTAAAAAATAACTTTGGTGAATTCACAGTAAGTACAAAATATTTTGCTATGAAGGCAAAACAATCCGTGTCTCTAAGAACCATGTTATGGAAATGAGTGATGAAGTGTTCACAGGCTTCATTAATGTTAGGAATATTAATTTTTGCGATGAATCTATATTGGTCAACAAACCAAAACTGATGAAGGTCAAAAAACTAGAAGATGTCAGAAGTTTTTAATCTAAATTAGTTTCTCAAGTTTATCAACAACATTATTACGGTCTGGAAGCTCTTCAAGAAGTAGCTCTTTGACACAAAATGACAGAAATGGTTCAGCGTCTGCTGATGATGACTAATAAAACCTTTTATATCAAAGGCAGGGGTTTACTCATAATTTTTCCAGTACCAGAACGCTGCCGGTATTAACCGAAAGTGACGGAAAGGGTGGTCCGGGTCTGGTTAAATTTTCACTTCTAAAACCCCTACTTTACGTATCTTTGGTGAGTTTAAGGGTGAGCTTATAAGAAAAGTACACACATATATATGTAACTATTTTCGCACTATCACATAAAAAAAAAAAACTTAGCAAAATGTCTCTTATTTAGTCAATGGCCTTCATCAGAAATTTAAATCCTCGGTAAAAGACCGTAAACCTAAACAAATTTTAATTACTTAAATAAGAAATTAAGATAGTTACATTTTAATCATTATTATTATTCACTTAAATGATATTACTTTTATACACGCTTTAAATAAAACGAGGTCCAAACTTGAAAAATAATATTAATAAATAAGGACGTACCACCAGAATTATCTCTACCACTTTGAATTCAGCATTGTTCAATGATAAGTCTTGCGAGCAAGATCCACTCTTCATCGTTTATAGAAATAGTGTTATAGTTATAGTAAACCAGGATAAGTTTTCGTCTCAAAATTGTTTATACAATAACTTAATTAAAAGGTAAATGATAGAATGTTAACGAAACAAGCATACACTCACAAACGTATTTAAGTATGTAACAAATGTATGGAAATGTATAACAAATTTAATGGTTGTCTTTCTTAAAATAATACTGCAATTATTAAACATTTAAAATATGTTCATGTTCAAGTTCATAAAATTAGAAATATTTAGCAAAAGGGTTAAACTCATCAGCAATAGTGGATTGCGCCCTTCTTGTTCTGGTGTTTTTAAGCCACGTTTTTATACATATGATTCCTGATTCCAATTATTTAATGTGGGTCCGTGTAATTTCACAAACATTAAACTTGATGCATGGGGCACTGTCAGTTTCGAACGTATTGGTGTGACTATAAGATTCGTAAGGCTGAATCCTCGTTCACAATCGGCAGAGCTGCAAGGTATTAGTTTTGTACAGTTTATTAACGGTAGATATTAATTGTATGGGTGTTTTTGCTGGATTGTCAAGAAAATCCCTATAGATGTTTTTAATGTTGTTGAATGCTCAGCTTGAATCGTCTGCACAATTTCTCGACCTCAGGTTCGCCAAAGCCAACATGTTTTTCGGTTGGCCATTGATCAGGATCTAGAACTTTTATTTCGTCTAGAAGTGATTCATACGCTTCTTGTTGTGATGATGAGTCTGGCCGGCGGGATTCATGGCTTGAAATTGTAGTAAACATTTTTCTGTTCAAGTTGTTGATGACACTAGTTATTAATTGCTGATGATTAATGGATGCAAATTTTGAATTTTCAGTTAGTTGAACTCCACTAAATGTATTTTCATCGATGGCAATTTTTGCTTCCAAAGTTTTGGTACCAGGCCTCAAAGCCTCC
>JAGFPH010018198.1:0-11755 GCA_018207615.1 Philaenus spumarius | reverse complement strand
ATGGGTGTTTCATGGGATGAAACATTACCTGCAGCTATCATAAGGGATTGGCAAACATTTATTAACGATTTACCATCTTTAGAGCAATTGAGAATACCTCGCTGTCTCGAATTGTGTAACGCAACCAACATTCAATTACATGGGTTTTGTGACGCATCAGAACAAGGCTACGCAGCAGTAGTTTATTTACGCACTAGTGACAGTCACAATATAATAAACACACACGTGTTGATAGCCAAGTCGAGGGTCGCTCCTCTTAAAAGAATATCATTACCACGTTTAGAATTATGTGGTGCTCATTTATTGGCAAAATTAGTTAATTACTGTATCAATCTGATTCAACCATTCTTTTCAGTTAATTTTGTACGATGTTGGTCTAATTCAACTGTAACGCTAGCATGGATACGAACACCACCATATCGATTAAAGGTTTATATCGCTAACAGAGTAAGCCAGATACAGGATTGGAGTCCACCAGAGAATTGGTCTCACGTACCCTATAGTCACAATCCAGCTGATTGTGCCACGCGTACAACTTTTCCTTCCGCATTACTCAAACACCCTTTGTGGTGGACTCAGTGGCTTAAACTTTCTGCCTAGGAATGGCCAAATACACCGCACATGGTGTTGGACATTCTTCCAGAACTTCGAACTAAACCCCTCCTCATAGGATTATCCACCGTAACAGAGTGGGACCTATTCAATAAAATTTCAAATTGGTCAACGTTAAAAAGGATACTGGCATACATTTTTAGATTTATCACAAACTGTAGATACAGGAGAACAAATTCTGGACCGCTATCATTAACTGAACTGAAGTCAGCAGAACATTTCATTATGAAATCAGTACAACAAGGTAAATTTCCTGAAGATATCAGCCTATTACAAGCACAAAAACCTTGCAAAACAAAATTGCAACGCCTTCAACCATTTATAGACGAGAATCAGATAATCAGAGTTGGGGGAAGAATCAAATTCGAATCAGTCAATTTTAATGCTAAACATCCCATTTTGTTGCCAAAAAACCATCATGTAACTCGATTGATAATCAACCATTACCATTTGAAATATATACATGCTGGACCACAACTAGTACAATCACTCGTAACTCAAAATTATTGGATATTATCTGCGAGAAGCGTAATACGTTCTTGTATTTTTAAATGTATAACTTGTTTCAAAACAAAACCGCACAACCAATTTCCTTTAATGGGTGATTTACCTTCAGAGATGATCACGCCTGCAAAACCATTCCTGAAGACAGGTATCGACTTCGCAGGTCCTTTCTATGTTAAACTTCATACTTCACGCAACGCTAAAATCAGCAAGGTATATCTATGCATCTTCGTTTGTTTCGCCACCAAGGCAATCCATTTAGAAGTTGCTATGGATTTAAGCACTGATGTCTTTTTAGACACTCTTACTAGATTTATAAGTCGGCGAGGATTATGTTCTGACGTTTATTGCGATTGTGGTACCAATTTCACGGGCGCTGCTACAAGACTCAATCAAATCAGGTCTACTTTATTGAAATTACCCTCATTCAAAGATACGTTAGCAAATTTTACTTCAGAACAAAACATGAAATTTCACTTTCTGTTTCCTGCAGCTCCCCATTAAGGAGGCTTGTGGGAAAGCGCTGTAAAATGTGTCAAACATCACTTAACTCGTACCATTCTTAACCAAAATCTGTCATTAATGAGTTTCATCACTTTGACAACTAAGGTTGAAGCGATTTTGAACTCTAGACCTCTTGTACCTCTTTCAAGTGATCCATCTGATCTCACCGCCTTAACTCCAGGTCATTTTCTAACTGGACAAGCATTAGTAACTCTACCTGAAGACAATTTAACTGAAATTCCTCTCAACCGTCTCAAACAATGGCAACAAGTTCAAGCCTTCACCCAAAGGCTATGGAAACGCTGGAGCATCGAATATTTACACACATTACAGCAACGGATGAAGTGGACAACACCATCTGAAAACCTGAAGGTTGGGGATTTAGTCTTAATCCACGAACATCAATCTCGCCCACTTGCCTGGCCTATGGGTCGAATAATCAACACACATCCAGGGAAGGATGGAATTGTCAGAGTGGTCACCATTCGCACTTCCTCCGGAATACTCTCTCGGGCGTCAGTTAAGGTCTTCAAGCTACCACTTGAAGACAGTGATGCTAAAAATTAGTATAGTACTTTTCATTTTCATTCTTTAGTTTACATTATATCCTAGAGTAATTTTAATTTTTTATATCTCTTCATTTTATTTATACTCAGAAACATTTTATTTAACATTTATTTATTGAAACATTGTTTCAAGGGCGCCGCTATGTTCAGTATTGAATCAATAAGAAACGGTTATGTTTGGTCTGTCCAAAGCATGCTTATCAACGAGCGATGTACAGGCAGCAACGGGGGTTTTGTAGCAGAGATCAGACCTGTAATAGACAGTGAGTTAGCAACACGCGTTTTGTCAAGAATCGCGGACATCGCTTATTTTGCCATTGTGGCCGCAACTCTACGCATTATTTTCAGTTTTGCTAATAGAGAACATTACTATCAACGCTACGACCGCAAGTCGTAATAATATTATTAAGGAAGTTACTTAATTTATACCGTTCATGTCTAATGAGCTTATACACGCATCTAATGTAATTGAAGGATATTCATTTTTGGTTATTTTATGTATATATATTATTATTTATTACAATTATCATCTATGTTTAAATTGTGCTTCGGAAGTTTCGAGTGCAACGAAAAAATTATATGCTAGCATATCAAACTGTTTGAACTAATTATTAATTTGACCAAGTGTGCAGAATAGTGCGTGTATAGACAAAGAATATCATCTTGTGATCATCTACTCGCAGGACACTGTCAAAGGTACTGTACAACAACAGAACATTTAAACATAGATTATTTATTATTTTACTCAATATAACTAATGAGCTTAGTGACAATAATTATATTGTCTGGTCCCTCGAAATGAATTACTTTATTCGCAAATCTCTACATTATTCAATTGTAAATAATTCACTATTGATAAACAGCTAATACGTTTATTTGTAAACATGGTCACATTGTTGTTATTTCTCATTCAATTTTCATAGTTAAGCTACCGTTACATTTATATTTAAAAGTTGGATATTTTATAGTTCATTAATTTATTTTTAAAGATTTGCTTTTCCTAGATATATAAATTTAATTTTTTGTTTTTTATTGGCCTATTTTACACAAATATCTTCAGAAATAAATTATCTACAAGATATAACACGTTTGAGGGTTTATACCCATTTCACAAAGTTAATATACTAAGCCCTACAGAAAACATTTTTTTTTTTTTTTTTGAGACCGAATTTTGCGTTTTGGGTTAAATATTGTAAACATTACTGCAGTTAAAGCACTGGGACCTATTTTATGAAATTTATCTGCTCATTTTACGTAAATTAAATTAAATTTTATACCCTAATTAACGCCCTACATATTTTAATTGTGAGTAACCTGAAACACGGGTGAAATAATTCACCAGCTGTAACACTCAAACAAAAAATTTCCAGACCTATGAGTATATGAACTACAACGGATATTAGCCGTTGTAAGGCGGAAAAATCGGTTTTTATATTAAATTATAAAATTCGATGTTTTCAAGGCCGGACTTCGGTGAGTGTCAATTGTTAGTCAAAAATACAAGTTAAATCAGAGCAAGGAACCTTGATCTAGGACACGTCAAGAAAGGCAATCTGACTTAGCCTGAAAGTAGCTGAGTTTTAGGGGAATAAAGGAATCCAGGAATTTTATGCATTTGTGGTTTTCATGGTTTATACGTAGCGCTAAACGCGTGAGTTACGGCCGTGTGAATTTCAAATCGTAAAAGGTAACACTACCAAAGTAAACAGGGGTTAAAGTTAAGGGAAAAGTTCAATTTAACTCGAAACTGAAAAAGTCAGACATTTTTGGAATCTACATAAGTAGACGAAAATAAAAGGTTAAATAAGAAAAAGTCAAATTATTGAAAATAAAAAAGTTAGCTTAAGTGTCTAATTTCACACACCCTAAAAAGGGAGAAATAATTCAAATCAAAGGTTTTCATTCACAAGAGTTATTAGAGAATGAATAGTTCTGTGTAAAAAAGGGAACAAAAAGTAAAATTAAATTAAGATAAAATGGTGAGAGTTTTCACGCCTTTTAAAGTAATGAAAGTTGAATTTTTGAATTTTAAATAATAATAAAGTAAAGAGATTTAGGGTTAGATTAACATTGTATCGTTAGGAAACCAGTAACTTAAACATTTTTCGCGTAGTAAATAAAAAACCATAAAGAACTTTTTTGCTATTGTAGGCTAAGTCCCAGAAGAGAAAAAATAAGTAAAAATGGTGAAAAGTGTTAGAACTGTACAGGTGTTAAAGACAATCGGCGTAAACAAACAAAAAAGACATTGAACGCGAAAGACAGTCGCGGAAGTCGCGGAAAAGCGTAGACGTGCCGCGCACGCGTAAAAATCACAGTACAGACACGATTCAAAAACGTACGGATAGCCAAAAACAATCTGGAAAATGTGAAAAAGGAAAATTAAGGAAAAATGAAAAGGAAAAAAAAGATACAGCGAGAAATCAAAAACAAGTAAGATGCAATGGCCAAAGTGGAAGGGATAAAGTCGCGGTTACAGAAAGGGGCGTCAACTAACAACCAGATTAACCAGGGAAATTGGTGTTTTCCAGGAAAATGGAAGGAAAAGAAAAGAAGAAAATTAGATAAAATTAACCAGTGCGAATTTAGACATATTTCTAGACCAAAAAAGTTAATACAAAAGGAAAATTAGTATACTGAAAAAATGAGGGAAAGGGCATGTAAGAAATGACGTCACGAAGTGTATAAAGGCTTGAACGCGGAAAATCCAAAAACTCACTCTAGATTCAAATTGTTACGAATGTAGACTTCACGTCACTCTGCAGCAAATATTATTCTACCAGTTCGTATACTACGTGTTATGCTAAAAATCCTTAGTATCACTAGCACTACTATTATATTTTTCTTCGTTAAACTTAAATAACTTTCAAATATAAACTACAAGTCAGAAGTAGTTCTTCAGGAGTAACTCTACGGCCTATCCAAATGAGTTATTGCAAAAATAACTCTATTTGGCGATACTGAGACGACTTAGGCAATCCTTCAGGAAATGATCTTCTAAACGGAACTTCACTTCTCACGAACCAAGGAAGAAATAGGATCAACTGTAACTCTACTAGATTCTACCAGATCTGCTCTTCAAGTACATCTGTAGCCATCATATCAACCCAACAACTTTAAATCAGAAAATCCAGGCTACCAGACACAGCATCCTATCAGCTCCAGCACCAGCCCATCAACATAGCGGCATCCATCACGGAAAACCGGAGGTGAAAAACGCTGAATTAAGGTCTGTGTAAACGAGAATACGTTGTCCCCCATTTTAATTAATTGCCTGAGTAAATTCAATAAAAATATTTAAAGTACTGGTTGAGATAGGTTAGTTTCAAATTAAATTCAAATCATAAATTAAATAAATGTAAAATCGATATTCCCTAAATGTAAATAATAAATGTAAATAAATTAAATTCAAATAAATTAAAATTAAATTGATTATAAAATTAGACTGTCTGCCAAGCCTATTAGAAATTAGAATTATAGGTTTAACATTAATATTGGATAGAAATTGTATGTACAAGCAGACGGTGAGAAAAGTGAGTTGTTTATGTTTAATTTTGAAAAGTTTTGATTTTGAGTTTTGAATAAATTAATTATTAAATTTTATACTGAAATACTGAGAGTAATCAATTACCTGTTTATGGTTATCCATTCATGATAATTTCCTTTATTAGAAATAGTCTAATAAATGTGTTTAGCTGTAGAGATAATCAAAGCACAAGTAAGGTAAGTTATAAAAGCTGTTCCACTGTTCTCATTTCCCTGAGATCAAAAATAATCAAGAGTTCTCGTAAATTAAATTTAGAGCTAGTAAACTTATTAATTTCAGGAAGCTATTTTAAAGTGTTAGAGTCAGTCGAAATACTTATAGAAATAGGTATCAGACACCCAGTTGCATCACCTAAGCTAAAGATAAAATTTTGGCTAAAGGCTTCCAGTAGGTGTTGTGACTTATTATACAACAAAAGAACGTCAGCACGCTATTGTTCGTTGTTTAATTGGCTCCCGAACGTGGGGCAGAACACGTTGAATTGTTCCGTTGTAGAACTTTTTTCATTATTTTTACCAGTAGAATCAGTTCAGAGAGTACTCGGAACGTTATCCAAATAACTTTAAAATATTTTGTTTCTAGAGTAATTCTGGGTATTGTTGACAACTACCAAGAAATACATTTTCCCTTTCTTTGGTCAATATCTCTGTTGCCCTTTGAGCTACAGACAAAATAAAAAAAAACCATTGAGTTTGTCATTAAAAAGTAAACTTTTTTGTCTCTTGTAATTTTTTTGTTAAGGTAGCGGTTTTTAAGATATTTGGCATTAAAAATTCTAAACGGTCGCTATTTTGAAAATAATTAAAATAATGTTCTAATTTTTCGTACAGTAATAAAAGGTTACGCAACAAATATGTGTACAAAGTTTGAGCTCAATATCTTTTCTACTTCCAAAAATATTAAGTATTTTGTAAAAAAACACTTACAGACAGACAGACCGAAAACGGAATGAGATAGGACACATGTTATATTACATTTTTTGTTTCTTTTGACATGCTGAATAACGTGATAAAGTTTGTTCATATGTTCAAATATATATATATATATATATACATATCATCGGTCTTTTTGACTTAAATAAATGTACGATAAAATGGCTTAAAATGGTCTTCATGACTTAAAATGTTAAGTGGGGGGAAGTGGAGTACTGAAAACACCAAATTAATCATATTACAATATTTATTTTACATAATTTTAACATCAAAAGGTAACATTGTAAGGATAACATTACAATATCACAAATCATTTTGGTAACATCATGACAACGTGGTAAACGTAAAGAGTTATTGTCAATAAGATAAGGTAACATCGGTAATTCAGTAACATTGTAAGATTGAGGTTAATGTTAAGTTTTTACATTAATATCACACTAACATACAAGAAAGAAGTTAGTATAAAATGTACGGCGGTCTCGTCTTTAAGGGGGCGAATTTTTCACTGGAATCAAAGGGCGCCGATTTCGGAAGGATGGCGCCCTATACAATACTGTTGAACCTGTACCTGATCTTGTCTATCCATAAAAAGGCGCCAAAAGAAATAGGGCGTTTTCGCATTTCTTTAATTCCCGAAAAGGGCGGTCGCGTCTTTAAGAGGGCGAGTTTTTCACTGAAACCAAAGGGCGCCGATTTCGAAAGGATGGCGCCTTAAACTGGTGTATGTGGTCTTTTTTGTTCGTAAAGAGGCGCCAAAAACAAATATGGCATTTATTTTAATTCCCGAAAAGGGCGTTCGCGTCTTTAGGGAGGGAGCGAATTTTTCACTGTAACTAAAGGGGGCCGACTCTGAAAGGATTGTGCCCTATAGCGGTGTAGGTTGTCTGTCCTTAAAAAAGCGCTAAACCGAAATAGGGAGTTTCTTTTAAAACCCGTAAAGAGCGGCCACGTCTTAAGGCAAACATTTTTCGGTGCAAAAATTTTTTTCGGCAAATTTTGAAGGCGCCTTGGTCTTGAACTTTTTACCGGCGCGCCGGCGCCCCCCTCCCTGGCAGCGCCCCATGCGTCCGCATGTTCCGCATGGTCCTTGTGCCGGCCCTGCTTATCGCCGCAGATAAGCGCCTGCAATTTTTGAACAGGCCAGAACTCAGGGGACTTCTTTCCTCTCGCGGACAGGTAGTATGATGTTAAGTCAGCTGCTTTCAACAGAAATCTTGTATTTTACAAGTGTAAAGAAGGCATTACAAATATTTGTTTAAATAAATTTACCTTAAACATCCTATTTTGTTCGAGGTGGTTTAAAGAATCTTAAGCTGATGTAAATAGAGATCAAGTATAACATAATGTTAATGATGATGATATAAGTCACTATTTTGAAAACAAGTTTCAACCTACTTGATCCCGGCTTTACTAAATGTAAAAAATATAGATTTTTCTAATGTATTTTAATATTTTACAATCGCTAAATAATTTCATTTCTCACTGGGGAATTTTGTTTATATTATTTAAAATAAACAGTTAAAAATAAAAATAACGTTTTAAATAATGATTATATAATGAATTCGCCAGAAGAATGTACACCATAAAATATAAAAACAAAAAGTGTTATATTTTTAACTTATAGCCTACAGTAAAAGCAAGAAAAAATTAACGTCTGAACGTATTGTTAAAATAAATATGTTCTTTGCATAGTTTACAACTTGGTTTTATTCAAGGGCAAAGAAGATGGAATTGCCAAAATACATAGCAGTAAATATGAATAAATATGTAGGCCTAGTTTACACTGCCAAGATATGAACTTAAATACATCCAGTGCACATGTGATATAATACAAGTTATTCCTAAAGTCATCATGAAGAGCATATCACTTGCTGCTATCTTTGGTAATGTAGTTGTGTATTTATTTTCTATAAATAATAATAATATTTGTAGTTGTACATAGCTTAGCGAACGTTATACTGAGAATATTCTTCATCATGTCCTGTTTTTCTGTCAGATTAAATATTTTTAAAGTATAATGGAGTAACACACCACCAGTGCGGCAGTTACAAAAAAGTGTCCACTTATAACACTCGAAACTGAAATTTGAATTTGAAAAATTTATCGACATTTTGAAATGTGCAAAAATAATTGTCAGTGTTTCCTAGATTTGGTCAAATTTACAGATGGTGTTTTTTTTTTAAGAATTTATTAATTAACTAATGTAAATTTGTTTATTTTCTCAGAACAATTCAATTTTTAACACAAAAGAAACCATAAAATTCAGATTTTTTTAAACTTTTTTTAGATTTTTATAACTACTGTATGTATGAAAAAGTTTTTCATTTAACTAAAATTCTATATTTTTAAATGTTAATAACTTTCATTCAATTCAAATAACTTTTATTTCATGTACAGTTTTATCAACCATTCTTGGCACTTTTTTACGCACGGGCCTTGTTTGAGGCTGTTATTACAGCGTAGTGGCCGGCTAGAGGCTACGGCCTTCGCAAATCTTATTTTTTATCACTGTACTGAGTGCTGATTGATGGAGTAACAAAAAGACGGTCCCACTTATGTTGTGGGTAAACAATTAGGTTTTCGCGCGGTTTTCCAAGTGGCAAGAACGAGCGTTCCAACTATACTTATTATGTGTAGTAATTTATTGTTATTTCAAATGATGAACATAAACATAATTTTTCTGTAACAATTATAATTTTTGTTTGTAATAGCTTACCTCGCCATTGCTGCTTGCTCGGACGAGACACTTCCCGTAGTAGTGGACACCGTAAACGTTACAACCGTTGAAAAGGACACAGAATCATCAAAATCAATTTTGGAAATCATTCGTGGTTCATTTTTCAACAATTCAACATTATTGAAGCCCAGTAAACCACTCTGCGAGCGAACAAACTGCATTGCTCTTTACAAACCTGTGTGCGCTTTCTCAGTCAAAAAAGGACGCAGAACCTTCGGCAACAGTTGTGAACTGGGTGTCCACAATAGATGCAAATCACCAAGTAATACAAGTTCATTTTCAATATTAATTAATTCAATTAAGATTCAAGTTATAGTAAAATAACATAACATTTTCTGTTTCTAAATTGTTTAATTAAAGTATATAGGGAGTCTATGGTGTATTCTATGGGTGAAAATAAGAATAAAGTTTCAATGAACATAGATCCGGAATTGTTTAGTTTGCGAATTAACTGCCATTTTATTTTTGTTTTTATAAATACCTAACACTTTTGGTCATAGAAAATATATAGACATCAAATTTGGTGTACATATTTTTTTCTTATCCTTTTGTATACTTTAAAATCAGCGACCATACAAAAACATTTTCGAAAAAAAATTTATATCAAACAAAACCGTCTTTTAATTTTTTTTCCATAGCTCAAACGATAGGGGAATTAAAATGACTACAAAAAAGGTACTTTGACATTTTTTGTTAAAATGTACGGTCTGACATTTTTGTAACTTTTTTGTTAAAGTAATTTAGATCTGACATTTTCAAACAGCCGCCATTTTAAAGCGCACGATTGGATATAATCGTTTATTTTTCTTAAGATAAATCATTTTTAGGTTAAACTTCATGCCAAGTTTGAACTCAATCGGTTAAACCGTTCTCTATACTAATTATTTAGTAAAAGAAACAAAATGGCGGATATTTGGAAAATGAAACGTTTTTCGAAAAAATATTATTCTTGATTTTCTATTTATTTTGACCCATAGAACCATTTTCCGAAGTTTTTAACACTAACTTTGTTCCACCCTGTATATACGTATATTACATTTTTAAATATATCATATACAGAGTGTCTCTGGACCCCTTTAGAGGATATCTTCCTGGGATCCAGACAAAGATATTTTATTTGACAATATAAACATGGGTCTACGGTGGTTATTTTTTCGTCTGACTGTCTGTATGTGTTTTTTTACAAAATACTTAAAATTTTTGGAAGTAGAAAAGATATTGAGCTCAAACTTCCGAGCACTTTCTTAACTGATTCCACTAGCAAAAATAATGAAAAAAGTTCATATATTTATATTTCCGGAAATGCTTCGTTAGAGAGTTACAGCTGGCGAAAGATTTAAGATTACTCACAGAAAGGAATCAGTGAACGAATAGTGGAATCAGCTCAGAAAGTGCTCGGAACATTATGCAAATAACTTATTATTTTAGCTCATAATAACAATTAAATATTTTGATGCTAGAGTAGTTCTCGGTATTGTTGACAACAACCAAGGAATATATTTTCCTTTTTCTGTCAATATCTCTGTTATACTTTGAGCTACAGACAAAATAAAAAAACTCGTTGTGTTTGTCATTACAAAAGACTCTTTTTTGTCTCTAGTATATGTTTTGTAAAGTTAGCGGTTTTTGAGATATTTGCCATTAAAAATTATAAACGGCCGACATTTTGAAAACATTAAAAATAATATTCTAATTTTTCGTACAGTGATAAAAGGTTACGCAACAAATAGGTATACAAAGTTTGAGCTCAATAACTTTTCTACTTCCAAAAATATTAAGTATTTTGTAAAAAACAATTACAGAGAGACAGACGAAAAAATAAGCACAATAAAAAATGTTTATATTGTGAAATATGTTTGTCTGACTCCCAGGAACAAACATATTCACAAAAGGGGCCCAGAGAGTTCGGGGACATCCTGTATATACCAGTACTATATATGATATATTAAAAATGATTTATATATGACTTTTAAAAAAAAGTTGTTGGTATATTTTGTTTTTATTTAAACACAATTTAATTTTTTTTTAAATCATATATTAAAAATCATATATATAAATAATAAATCATATATATATATAAGAAAAACTATGAAAACGAAATTTCTTAAAGCATCTAAAACAATGTCATTACATTTTCTGTATTAAGATAGATGAAAATCTTTAAAAAAGCTATTGACAAATTTTATGCTTTTATATCAAAGCAATATTGCAATTTATATATGAAGAACTAACCTTGTATTTGGCTTATTACAAACCTTATATAAAGTGCTTCTACAATTTATTTTACTTTTTTACAGAATATACTCTATTATTTGAAGGAGCTTGCCACTCACCAAACCAAATTTAATTGGAG
>JAGFPH010018196.1:4379-16653 GCA_018207615.1 Philaenus spumarius | reverse complement strand
TGTGTGTTTTTTAGGCTATAAGTGTTGCTAAATTCAATGTGTCTCCTGATTATCCTGATTATAAGAATGAAATAAAGAGTTTATATATTAATGACGAAGGGAAACCGAATGGACTTGAAAATGGTTGAATAACCGAAACGGCCGTCGTTTAGAACGACGAACAAATGGAATATTGAAGACGGTAAGTCTAACATTTGATTTTATCAATTCACAATATTCGGAATGGCGAAAACCAATAATAATTAAGTTATTTTCCAAACCTAAAAAAACCGTTGACCCTGTGTTGTTGTGTGATTTAAAAAAAAGCTAGAATAAGTTTAGAGTGGTCAGTTTTTATAGGATTTATGAAAAAAAAACAAATTCTTACTTTAAAAGTTATTATAATACAGCCCATTTCCGTGTTTATACTTTTTTTTAAATACAAGTAGAACCTTGATTATATGTCACTCTTTTAACAGTCACATTCCATTATACGTCATTGTCCAACGATGTCAACTTGCAATTTTGTGAAGCATCGTTATTACGGAAAGTGTCTGCACATTGTAGTGAAAATGGGAAGCGATTGTACTCAAAAGTATAGTTAAGTGGTTGGGAGGTTTTATTAAACATATAAAATGTGAATTATACATTTTAACATGTTTTCATGTTTGTTTTATCCCCAAAACCACCAATGAAATTCCTTTTTCATATTCACTTAATGCATAATTTCTGTTATCCACCTATTCAGTTAACCGTCACAGTCATAGTCACAGTCCCAATAGTGACGGTTAATAAAGGTTCTACTCTAGGCCTACCTAATAAAGGTACTACATTTACATACAAAAGCACAAAATTTGACAAAAGTTAGATTCAATCCTGTATAGGCCTACACAAGTGACACACGACCTATTGCGGAGACAAAACAAAATTATTTAGTTTTATTAAAAAAATAATTTAATTTTGAAGTCAATTAAAATTACCGGTATGTTAGTTATTTTTCATATTAGTAGTTTTTTTGTTGTTGACAATATATGTTTACATGCATATATGAGAGTTGTAGTCTACACAAATAATGCAGATAATCTCTGTGGTAAATTGCAGTGGCTAATGTATTATACTATCATAAAACACAGAAGGTAATAAAATATATCAACAATATGAACAACAACATGTTGCATTTTCTTATATTAGTTCAATATAAGCCGATTTTTTAGTTGCTACATGTAAGTTTTACATATTGCTACAGTCTATTTTCATAAATTAACAAAAACCAAATTTTAACTAAGAAAACTGGCGTAAGTTTACTATTTACTTGGCTAGCCTATGGCAACAGAAATGCAAGAATCATTTTAAAAAATAGCCTAAATGTTCTAACCTATAGTATTTAGTCACAGTATGATTAACTGAATTCAACATTTAACTTAACTGTAGAATGTAAAACAACGTTGTTGTCTGCAAAAATATCAGCCTAGGATCGAATAGTAAACTTATGGCAGAAAACTTTCTTAACTTATAATTTTATAAACTCTTGCGGTCCCTGGTTTTAAAACGTAATGTATTTATGTATTTTAGGATTATTTTATTTTTTCAGCCTAGGCCTAGGATAGACTGAACGAACATGAACTAGAGACCTAGGTTTTAGGTTAAGCCCAACCCATATTCACACGATGAGCGGTATAGCGATTTGTATTTAGGATTATTTTATTTTTTCAGCCTAGGCCTAGGAGAGTCTAGTTAACCTAGGATAGACCGAACGAACATGACTTCTTAGAGACCTAGGTTTTAGGTTAAGTGTCTAACCCATATTCACAAGATTACCGGTATAGCGATTTGTATTTAATTTAATACAACAATATATATATATACATACAAAACATAACTTAATTTAAACTATAAACTTATTCCAATGGCGATTATTGAAGTAAAATAGGTAAACTGTCTTTTTGGTCGTCCAAAACTTTACTAGAGATATAATTCAAAAGAAGCAAAGTACAAAAGAACGAATACGCTATAAACTACTTTAAAACAAATCTTCACTATTACACTAAAACGTATTTATTTAAACATCAAAATTATATGCTAATATTTAGGGGTGGTCTGGGTCCTTCATTAGGGCGTAAACCTTGAATAGCCTGAAGGCGCATATCAGAAGGTCTGAGGGTATGGAAAATGACATCCTATACACACGATTTTATGCTAATCTGAAAGTAAATTTTTAAATATAATACAAATGATTTTCTTAGGTTCTTTATATTATATTTGTATTGTCCCTTACATTTATATAATAAATCATGTACTTCTTGTTTACAACCTGCAACAGCTGTACAATGGCGCTGTAAATTTTCCATGACACATCAAATTTTCCATGATATAATTTAACACATAAAACATGCGTTAACAAAAATAACATTTCATTATTGACTAAACTGTTTTTGCATTGACTGAGGACAAACTGTAAGCCTAATTGTTTTAAAGGCTGTTTTATTATTTGGTTCTAACGGCCGACTAAGAAAATAAAATAAACTATCATTTGTGAATTTGTTTTTGATACTTTTTTGTTCTCATTCTTTTTTAAAGTTTAACTTGATCAAGATTGTTTTGGTTTAGGCTTAAAACTTTGTCAGATTTTGTAAAGATTGTTCCACACCGAACGCGCCGTGCTACGCCGCGCTGCGCCGCGCATATTGCGCTGTGCGAAACTGCGCGAAACTGCGCGAAACGGAGCAAAACAGAGCACCTTGTTTGTAGTTGTTCGGGTGTGATCCGTGGTGCGCGCGCTGGAAAGAAAATGGACTCGGAACTAGTTGCTTCGGCTTTTATTGTAATTTATAATGAACATATTTTACGGAAAAAGAGAAAACCACGCCGTCATTGGGTGACGCCACTACTGAGAAGTCGGGAGTTGTACGGAGGGGAAACCATGCTTAATGAACTCCGCCTTGGTGGTCAGTTTGAAAACTTTTGTCGCATGTCGTCTGAGGATTTTGAGTATCTTCTCAATTTGATTGGGCCAGACATCAGTCGACGTGATACAAATTACAGAAGAGCTATAACTGCTAAGGACAGACTGGCAATAACACTTCGTTTTTTAGCAACCGGAGACTCTTTCACAAGCTTAATGTACCTTTTCAAAGTGTCTAAACAGAGCATTTCATACATTGTGATGGAAGTGTGCAGGGCTCTCAATAATGCACTGAAAGGCTACATACAAGTAAGTAATATCATTTATTACAAACTAGTTTATAGAACTTAGCATAATTGAAATAGAATTAACAGAAAGTTGATGCTGAAAGGTTTTTTAATTATTGGCATTACAAATTAAAAATGCATCTTAAGTTTTTTTGTAATATGAAAATGGTTGCAAACGGTTAATTAAAAGTATTGTAATCATACAGAGTAGATATAGATTCTTAATCATTGTCCTCGAAGTCGTTTATAAAGCTTTGCAAAGGGTTGTCAGGTGCAGTAAATACATGGAGAAGTGTTGGTTCATTTCGTGGCTGATATTCGTCAATCCCTGATGTGGATCGATGTTCATTAGGTGATTGAAGATAACTATTTTTTGAGGAGGACGAGTTTTCAAAATCAGTGGTATTGTACCGAAATGCAGAATAAGTGGATTGGCTTCGGCTGGAATCACTGCTCAGCTGTTGTGAAGAATGTCTGTCAACATCCATTTCTGTCTCGTATATCAATGAGCTTATCTTGTGCATCAAATAATTACGATTACGGCAATCAAACTTTCGGAGCTTTGCAGCTATATGCTGTCCAAAAGTCGCGCATTCGTCACTAGTGGTTTTGCCGGCATTATCCATTATGCTGTACGCTTGAGCAAGCCGGGAGTCGCCAATGCTCATACTCTGCCTTTTATTTTTGGGTTGAGGTGGAGCAAAAGTTGTAGCAGGCGGTGCTGTTGCCGTACTTTTATTGGCAATTGACAACAGGTTCTGGTTCATTAGAATCTTCCTCATCATCGTCTCCAGGAGAATTTGGTTCAATAGGAACCTGCAGAAAAACAAAACCACTGTAAAACCTATCGCGTTATCAATTATTTTACTGTTAAGTTGATTAAATACTGGAAATAGAAAATACTTTGTTTTATTAGTCGTATAAATGTTATATTACCTTTTACTGTTATGGAAAGTCGAAGGAGACTTGATTATACCGAGATTCTGATATATGAGTATTCCTTATACCAAGGTTCAACCGTATTGCCTTTATTTTGAGAACAAGTTTATAAAAATCTGACCAGTAGACTAGTTTGTACAGAATATCAGTAGAAATAAAAGAAATTTCTTGTCTTATTTGAACCAAAGTTAAGTTTTAAACGAACGTTAAAAAATATTTATCCAGTAATATGGATTTTGGAATTTCCAGTATTTAATCCCCTTAACTATATCATAATACTGGTTGTTATGGTATCTCTGTCCTTTGTTCCAGCTGCCCAACTCAGAGGAGGAATGGCTACAGAATGAAAAGGAATTTGAAGAAATGTGGAATTTCCCACATTGTTTGGCATCTGTGGATGGGAAGCATGGAACAGCGGAAGCGAGTATTACAATTACAAATCTTTCTTCAGTATCGTTCTTTTTGCGCTTGTGGATGCAAAATACAATTTTCTGTTTGCTGATGTCGGTGCACAGGGTCGTATATCTGATGGTGGTATATTTAAAAACTGCGCCTTGTGGGAAAAAATTGAAGGGAAAACTTTGAATGCACCTCAACCAAAAAAACTTACAGGACGTGAAAAACGGGTGCCTTACGTTATTTTAGGGGATGAAGCGTTTGCACTGCATGAAAACGTAATGAAACCCTACTCTGGGATTGCTGAAAATGGTTCCAAAGAAAGGATATTCAATTATCGTTTATCACGGGCTCGGCGAGTCACAGAAAATAGTTTTGGGATTCTTTCAGCGGTGTTCAGAGTGTTGAGAATACCGATGTTGTTGGAACCAGATAAAGTCAGAGATGTGGTTCTTACAACTCTTTATTTGCACAATTTCCTTAGAAGGAGTGAAACATCCAGGAATATCTACACTCCCGTCGGTACTTTTGACAATGAACTACCGAATGGAACCGTCATTGAGGGAAATTGGAGAAAAGAAATCCTCGGTACAGCACTTCGAGGTATTAGTAAGAAAGCACGCAAAAGTTCGGAAGTTGCAAAGGCAGTTCGCAATGAATTCGCTGAGTACTTTGTTACAACTGGACAAATTTCGTGGCAAGAACGTTATGCATAAGCGTAAACCAAAAACTTAAAAATATATTATTTTTATATAGGACTGTATTTATATTATATTAAATTAACAAAAATATATTTATTGAATGTAATCAAGAAATATAGGTCCGCTCGAATGTGCTTCGTTATTTTTTAATGAATATACTGGAGATATTTCAATAAATTAGTTTTTATCAAAACAAAATATGTGTTATGTGAAAGTACAAAAATATCTTGCAAAATAATTGTTTGCAAGATATATACGTTTTGAAGGGTTGGTACTGATTTTATGAAAATCAGTAAAAATGTTTCTTTTAGTATCTCAATAATTCAGTTTCTGCACAACAGAATGCCAAAATGCTAAACATTATTACATTTTATTTTTAGTCTGCTCTGAAATTGTTAGATTTTTGTTTAAGGTTTATACAAAGAGAAATGTATAGTACATGTAGTAAGTAAAAAATACTTACGTTTTCTGTGTTCAAAGTGTTGCTTGGTGTATCCTTCTCCTTCAAAAATGCGAATAACTTGTAAGCAAACCAAGTGCTGACATATATCTGGGCTCGACCTGGAAGTAAACAATCACATGTCAGAATTATTCCGACAACTATTGGTCCAGATTTTTTACTTTTACGGGGTAATTAAAAATCTCAAGAACGGTGTAACCGATTTCATCCAAACTTCGTGTGGTTTTTGTATTTATAAAAGACAAACTGATGGAAAATAAGCTACTGAATTAGTTCAATAAAAAAAAAAATAATAATAATAATAAAACAACCACACGAAGTTTGGATGGTATCGGTAAAAACCGTTCTTGTGATGTTCATTACCCCGTAGAAGTACAATACGACGTACGCAGCAGACCTGCTTAACTTAAGCGAATTTCCAAATTAATTCCAATAAATATTTTTTATCCTTGAATTTTTTCAAGACATAAAACAATTATTGAAGAAGCTATGTATTAATGTAGGCTACTAACCTGAACCAGTGACATTCTGTGACTTCTTTTCCTTAGCTTTCTCTCTTCTGAACGATGACAGTAGGGAAGTCATTTTCGATTTTGCTTCTCCCACATCACACCCTACCTCACTCGCGATTTCGCGCCAAGAGTCACTTTTCCTGTTTTTAATATGATAATTATTATCTTTGGGGTCCCAAAGTTCACTTCTTAACCGATACATTCACTAGAGTCTCAATCTTCTCATGATTCCATTCAAAAGCCATTTTTTTAGAAGTCAACAACAGCAAAATTAACTCGGATTAAACTGACTGTTCGTGTTCAAACGGCAAGCAGCAACAACTACCCGTCCACACACAGCGCGCAAGGTCGAACAATTTCCTTTGACGTTCGTCAAAATACCGCCACTGGCCGGGTCGTGTTCACGAATGCTTGAGGTTGCGCGATGCTGCGCGGTTCACCGTCCACACCGAGTGCGCCGTTCGCCGCGCGCATGTTCTGCGCAGAGCAGCGCAGCACGGCGCGTCCGGTGTAGAAGGGCCTTAATGAAGAGATGGAAATGAAAGCATGAGATAATTCTGAAAAACAATGTATATCTTACAACAACTAAACTATTTACACAAATGATACAACTAAAATCATGTTACAAAGCTAAATTTCATTAAATAATTTTATAAATTACTTTAAAGTCTTTGAGCTGTGAGAAAATAAAATAACTACTAAGTTATGATTTTTCTTCTGGTTCAAAGTATATTCAATAGATCAAGAGACCCTTCGTTTTCTCGCTTTTTTCACACAGGTTAGCTATCACAACATCATTGTCTAAGAAAGTGATTGTCTTCTCTCTTTCTATTTGGATTAAGATAGAGCCATCTAAATAAGATATAAGAGCCTCTAAATTATCTTGGTTCAATGTTGCTCGAAGTCTTGATTTTACAAATTTGAGTGTAGAGAATGTTCTCTCACAGTTAACTTGTGTCAAAGGGATGGTCAAAATAAACTTATAGACCAGTTCAGTTCAGGGAATGATACAGAGTACATGTTTTAGGGCCTACTCATATATCACATTGAACACACACTTGATACACTGCTTGCATTCTGATGTATTAGAGCATGTCTTATTTTCCTCTTCATCTGATTCATCATTGCTCGACTCATTTTAACCTGAAAAAGTTTCTTCAACCGTCAAGTTTAAATCAGACAATACTTGAGACAAGTATTAAAGTTCTTTCAGTTTTTATCTGTCTACATTTTGTAGTAACGTACAAATTTTGTCCAAGGTATTTGGTCTCAGTCCATTTTTCTTAAATTCAGGAAATCTTCTAAGGTCGAATATAGGCCTAAGTATTTTTTATTTGAAAATCTCGAGTTCAATAACACAATACACTTTTATCCTGAATTAGTCTTCTTCAGTTAAGATGACAAAAGCATCTTCATTTGTGTCACAATCACCATATACTCTCTTGGGGGTTTGTATTATTTTTTTTCAATTCTGTCTTAATGCACAATTTGTCTGCATCTAAAGAATTGTCTTCATCTACTTTTTTGTTCTTCTTCTTGATATCTTCAAATTCAAACTCGTTACGAAGTTTTCCCAAAGATTTTATTGAAATAGAGAAATAGGCACGTTTGAAGATCCGGAACAGTAAACAAGATAAGGTAAGATAAGGCAATTGGACGGCTATACATCGACGAAAGTAAATCTCCAGTAACGGGTGATGAACCGTCAGAAAGCGACACTAGTTCTTCATCAGATGATGACCTTTTAAAGTAAGTTACTAATTCGTATTTCTTTTTCCGGGCCTTGAATTAGGTTAATTAATTGTTAGAATATATAAATACAGAGTGTTGAAAAAGTCTGGAGCCGGTTTAATATTTCGTATATGAAGAAAATTTTAAGGTAGATGTGATTGAAGAACTACTCTATGTAAAAATACTATTTTATTAAGATTTCAAAAAACAATGTTCCGCTATTTTGAATATAACTTTGTTTTTTTAAACAGGAAGGTGGTCATGTGATACATCATTTCGATGTAGAATTTCAAGAGAAAACCACCCGTGAAATTTGCACATCCATATCTTTAACCGATTAAAAATGGCGACCAAAAAACAACGAAATCGTGTTTTCCGATTTTGCCCCATTTTGCTGTACTATTTAAAAAAACCTAATTACTATTATTTTTGGATTTAAAATGAAATAAGCTTTCAAACGATATGCCACACAACAATATTTGGTTGAAACACTCGAAATCAATTTTGAAAAAATCAAAATGGCTGACACACAAATATTTTAAATAATCCCAAATATCGTTGTGTGGCATATCGTTTGTAAGCTTATTTAAATTCCAAATCCAAAAAGAATAGTAATTAGTATTTTTTTTTTAAATAGTACAGCAAAATGGGTCAAAATCGGAAAACACGAATTCTTTGTTTTTTGGTCGCCTTTTTAAATCGGTTAAAGATATGGATGTGCAAATTTCACCGTTGGTTTTCTCTTAAAATTCTACATCGAAATGGTGTATCACATGATCACCTACCCATTTAATAAAACAAAACTAAATTAAAAATATCGGATCAAAAATGGCGGATACATTTTTTGAAAGCTTAATAAAATAGTATTTTTACATAGTAGGTTCCTCAATCACATCTACCTTAAAATGATCTTTATTCTTTATATACGAAATATTAAACCGTTTCCACACTTTTCCAACAATCTGTATATATATAGTTCATAATGGGAATATTTGCTTGAAACATACTGGGATTAGAGACTTTAAGTTAGAACTTCAGGCTATATTTTTTTTAGGGTGAATTTATTTTTTTGGGCTGTTAATACATTGTTAGGATACATAAATACGAAACATACCTCAATATGTTTTTATTCGGGTTCGGCGCGGGAAGCGGCCAGCTTTTTTAAGTCGCTCAGACCACAGAGTGCCACTCGGTAGTCGGTAGTAGGTACACGTACGAGAGAGAAGAGCTGCTTTGCTCTCGCTTGTTGACAGTGTCCACTACAGATATCACACCATACTTTATGTTTTCCCGAAATTCTTACTCTGAGTTTCCTCTCTCTTTCTAGAAATGTGTCTCGGCTCATTCTTTGAATTTTAAAGAATACTTTTGGACGAGGGTACAAAGAAGGCGCATCGGCCCGTTGGCCGGCGGGCCAGTCCGCCCCTGCTAATATTGTTATAATAAAACTCACAACTTACCTGAAATAACTTGAAAAACTGTGGTGGCTTTTCGGGTTCACCAATTTGCTCATTTGCTGACAATGTCACAGAACACTCTGGTGGATTATAATGCAAGTAAAGTCCAGATTATAAGAGGTGTAAAGTAAGTATAATAAAATACAGTGGCTATCTTTTTCTTGCAATCTTTAAAGTCAATTATCGCATATATTATTTCTGACTATTTTTTTGTCGGTACGCCATAACTTCCTTAATACATCATCAAATTACATGAATGAGGCATCATTTTAAAGCTTTCCTTAACCACTACACGGGAAAAATAGACAAACAGCTTAAAATTCATGTTTTAATAACAAAAATTGATTTAAAAAACTTTTATATTATACTCTGTATGTTCCTAATGAAAGGCGCCATCTACTAACCATCTGTTTAACTAGCATGACAGCTTTTAGTTAGATTGTTTACACTGTAAGATTGTATAGGGAAACTGTTATTTATAAACCAATGTAAATAAATAAACTTAATTAACTGAATTAAATCAACGTGTTAAATCAGGTAAATGTAGGCCTACTCCGAACTTGCGAAATATTCGCACGGGTCAGCTAGTGTTACTTAATACGTAATTTCGGTCAAAATTTCCGGTTTATTTTTTCGTTTCATTGTAAATTTTACTAATTTGATTTTCTTTATGAATGTATTTATGTATTAATATATAAATACGTATATAATATGTATAACTAATACATATACCAATCTTATACATTGATACATTATATTTACGTATTATATATACGTAGTGTGCTACTTGGGAACCTTGTCCCAACAGTTACGATTCGACCGGTGCTTGCATCGCACACATTTTCTCGCGATAATCAGTTTTCGAACGTAACTTCAGTGTTGTACTTGTGATGTGTTGTGTGTTTTTTTTTTTTACGTTTTATATGTTATGACGACTTCTAATGGAATAATCCGACATATTGTGTTGAGCCTGATGATGAAAACTTAGTTTTTTGAAACCGCTGTAGCCTTTAAGGGGTGATCTACAGACCACAGACGGCAGGCACGTATCCAGGGAGGGGGCCCGGGCCCCCCCGAAATTTGAAATGTTTTTCCATTTAAGGTTTTTCATAGAAAAGTCTTCAGTATAGAATTTCCTTTTCTTCAAAATTTTATTTTTCAGTCGACGGAAAGCAAATCTGGCGTTGATCCAACGTATCCCTATATTTATAAATTATGAAAAACCTGCTAGCCTGCCACAGCCTGCAATACTCAGTGGCAGCATTGTACATTATCGTCAATAAATCGTTCAATTGTACGAATCGATTCGCACGTGAGTCGTGCGTGTTATAAGTTTGTGTTCAATCCATAATCCAATCAAACTTTTCTATCAAACATTCGATATTTTCAAAGACAATTTATTTTTAACTTCACTAACATGAAACGTAGCCAAGGTCAAACAACGATTTCATCATTTTTCAAGAAGCCGAAAGCAGATAGTTCAGATGATGCAGAAAATGTTGATAGTAAGTAAAGTGACGTTTTGAATGTGAATTCCAAGGTTATGTTGCGATAGATTCCAAGGGAAATTAAATTCATTGTAGCTTATCGTTGATTTAGTTTTGACACGTTTAACTCACTTGACTTTTAAAATAACGTTTGTCAAATTTTGAAAATGGAATCCGTAGAATCAGTGGCGCACCGAGGATTTGGCTTAGGGGGGGGACTAAGCTCAGGTCAGAATATATATATATACCCTATTCAACAAATCCTAAACGGATGAAAATTCTTTAACCTATCACAGAGTCTGAAACATTATATATTTTTATAAAGTGAATGGTGATGGACTTGAGTCAGACAATAGTGCAATATAAACATTCTTTCCGCAACATCTCCTCGCACTGACCTTGAGTGATGGTCTATCCAACACCTCAGTGCGCTGCTTTTAGGGCCACGTTATACGAACGCTGATAGCGCCGTGTTCTCAACGTCGCTTTAACGTCAGTTAATTGGGTAAATGGAACTACTGTGGGCCATGTTATACGAACGCTATCAACGCTAGCGAATTTAAGTTAACTGGGCGTAGAGCGTTGCCAACACGGATTGAGCGGGATATATCAACGCCGAACAAAATTATATGGAGCGCAGCTACTAGAGAATCCACAGTAGAATAACTACTAGAAAAAAGTTATTTTTTATTTCAAAGTGATTATTGTCTACTTCAAAATGTACACGAGCGAACCGAGTCGACACGGACGGAGTCAATTTTTTCCACGCTCTGACATCGTACCGGATCGGGTAGATTCGGCTTCGCTCCAAGCGGGTTGGGTATAGATATAGCCACAGGTCAAAACCAGAAAGAACGTTCGATCTCTTCCACTGTTTGTCCATGATAATTTTGCAATTCATGGAAGTTGTGGCAGTAGTTGTGGTGAGGTGGAATGCGCGCACATCCTTCCGATACATGTCGGAACGGTGCGGGTCTGTTAGATTTATCCACTGCCACGGATTTCCGCGACGGACCGGGTCGGCTCGACTAAGCTCAGCTTGATACACGATTTGAAAGCACTGGGTGTGAACCCTACCGTCTAGCTCTCCTGATACACAATTCCTCATATGTTTCTATTATTTGTAAAACACCTAGACAGAATAACTGAATGGTTTCCATTTTGGAAGTGAAGGACGCAACATTGACAAAGCTTGAAAAACGGTGTGAATAAAACAGGACCCACGTTACCAACGTCGCGCTTTCAACATCTCTTATAACTTGGGAATTTAACGCCCGGTTTTTAGCGTTATCAACAAGGCGCTATCAGCGCTCGCATACCGTCAACTCATGAACCAGACCGCCGAGACTCAAACATCACTATAACAAAATCACGATTGCGTAGGGTAAGAATCATATTTATTTCAAAAAGAACGATTATTTTT
>JAGFPH010018195.1:0-16653 GCA_018207615.1 Philaenus spumarius | reverse complement strand
TGCATGAGCGCACGAAGTATACTGCAGTTTCTATCAGAGTTTAATGAAAGATTTCACAACTAACTGTGGTTCAACCTGTGATCTTGTGAACCGGATACTATTGTACGAGATTACTTTTGTCTTCTTCCCGCGAGAGAATATTCACTGGACTTTTATATTTATGGTTTCTAGGCTAGCACAGAGTGGAAATTGTGTACAATCTTTTTGCGTTAAATACACTGTTATTGGTGAAAGTATATTTGCGAGATCTTAGAAGAGTAACATTGTTATTATTCGTGCAGAAGTCCATCAGTGAACGTGTTTTTATTTTTAATTTGAGGTTTATTTTATTATTTTATACGATGGTAACAAAATTTGGAACCATTAAAGGAAAGCTTTCAGTGTAGCCTACAACAAGACAATACCTAGATTCCAGAAAGCAAAACTTAATTTACCTTCAAATATATTTATAATACAAAAATTATTTTAATATTTTAAAGAATAGCCTTTTTAATGAGTGACAAATATATTTTCTTATACTTTTGTTTTCTATTCAAGTTTAAAAAAACAATATAAAGATTGGGTAGGAGAAATAATGGTAGGGGGCTAGGGGAAGTAATATACCCGGGTCATTCCATAATAATATGGTAAATCAACACACTAAAATAAGAAAAGTTACTTGACCACCTCAGAATTTGATGGAATTTGGTATGAAGATTGTCCTCATAGAGATTAAGAAAAATGCCAATTTTTTTTCAAAAATCTCAAACGGTTTCAAAATTACGGCTATGTAAAGTTTCCCAAAGTAAGCCAAAAAAACTTAACCGACCTATTTCGAAATCACCATAGCTTTTCTACTAATTGAGCTAGAGAGATGTGAGTTGTGCCATTTCACTCAGTTTGAAATGCTCTTTCTTTTGATGTACAACACAACATATTTTGTTATGAAAAGTTTTTTGAGACATCAAATTCAGAATTTTGATTTTCTCAAAAAGTGCATTTTTGAAAATTAAAAAATTCCTATAGTTAGTTTGTACTTTTGGTAAATGATTCTCAAAATTTCAAAGTGGGAGGCTAATGGGTTCATAGTTAAATAATAATTTGAAAAAAGGGTGTTTTATGAAACTGTTAGTCAGCCTATCTACTACAGACTTCTTTACTATTTTACATTAATCATGAACTTGAAATTTAATTTTTAACATTTACACCTTAGGCAAAAGTTATTTAGAACTTGATGATTTGTGAAGTTTTTATGACTTCTTCAGATGTTATTACATAAATCCTTCCTGTAAGGAGTGGTGGGATCAACTTTTCAAAGTAAATCTGTCAGTGGTATCCACAATATGTCTGGAGCAGGATGCAGAAATATCACTTTTAGTTCATCTTCTTCATTCTTCTCCAACACATATGCAAGCCACCACTTTTGGTCATATACAGCGGTTATATATCCACTAGCTTATATCATTTGTAGTTTTTCGGGGCATGTTTGGATGGTCACTGTTTCCCCTGTTGTATCTTCAAATAATATTTTTACACATATCTTTGATACTCTTGAATTTACAGGCAATATAAACATGATATCTTACTTATAACATAAATTGATAAAGTTGTTCTTATTGTTATATTGTGCAGCGCATCATCTGAGTAATAAAAAATCTTTTTTGTCACTGATTGAAACTTTGTTGTTATGAATTCGACAAGTTTTTTTCTGGAATGTATACACAGAAACAGTGTTATACTCCAAACATGGTGAAATTACATTACAATTTAAATGCTTAAGTTTAATATTCTCTCTGTAATAAATCACAAATGTGTGTATTGTCACATGATCACTTGTCCAGTGGAAACTTTGAGCTTCGTCCTGAACGACAATATTATAGTTTTCAGAGAAATCTAGGTTTACTACAAACTCAGACTCTTTAATATTTTATTTTTTGTCATTAATGAATGATGACTGCTGCTTTGCAATAAAATCATGCTTTTTTTAAATTGACAGTTTATAACAGAAAATATTTATAAAATCCTCATTAGATTTCTGTAAAGTTTCGAGACTGCAACAATCAACAGATGATATGTGACATTTTCTATAAGATTTTCTTCAAAAGCCTCTTCAATGTTTTTGCTAATTGGGGTAACATCTGGGCATTATGTACACTTGTATAGAAATTAATGTTGGTGGATTACCCAAATTTTGGTCAAATAGAGTTTATAAATATTTAGTTGTCCATTTGTCAAAGCTCCTAATTTCGTATTTTCTATCATTAACTTCAAGTTCTGGTGGATTGTGCATACACAGACTGAATGTGTACCACTTTGGCCTGCCAGTATGCAATGTTTTGGTCGAAACTCAGGAAATTTTTAAAAACCTATTGTAATATCTGAGAGACTCTTTCTTTATACAATAAGTAAGTTTCCTTCAGATAACACAATATTAGTAGTTTTTACATTTTTGTTTGAAATTAGAATGGACTAGTCAAACTGTCCTTAATACCGATCATTATTCAGCTTATATCATCAGTTTCATAAAATGACTTAACAGTATCGCCAATAGCTTTTAAAATAGTCTTTCCAGGCTTTGGATAAGGGCTTTCTAAAATACCCTTTTCTTATAATATTTTTTTTATGTCTCATTATATAATTTGGTGCATTAAATTCCCGAATTATTTTTCTAATGCCACATTTCTCTGGGTGAGACGTAAGTATCATTAACTTCTTCACTCTATTTGTTAAGATTTCTTAACTCTGTAGAAAACCTTTCTTTGGGGTTTTGTAAAACTGACTCATTTAGATTCTCATCATTACTAGATGAATCTTCAGCTGCTAAAAAGAGTTTCAATGCATAGTTTGTCTATTTTACTATTTCTGCAGAATAATGTTTAGAGTGAATTTTATTAATGTTAATAGGATGCTTTTCTAGTTTAACTATTGAAGTATTCAATTACAATTTTTGGATGTAAAGAAAAGGATGGGTCATGTGGCTGAGAACTGTATTCCTCACTAGTTTTGATTGGAGAACAAGACAGGCCAGAAGGGCAGGTTGATTAGTATTGTTATTTATGAGTGTCTCCTTACATTTTCAAATAAAATGCATTATAAAGTAAGTTATAAAAACTATTTCCAACTCAACTAAAAACAAATATTATTTTGTAAATAACTAAATGGTTGTCTTAGAGGCAACCCTGATAAGTACATAATTCATTATGGTAATAATCACCATCGTAAATAAACTAAGTAAAGGTAGGGTTCACAGTATTAAACTTATGAAACACCCTTTTTTAAATTATTATTTAACTATGAACCCATTAGTCTCCCACTTTAAAATTTTGAGTGTCACTTACCAAAAGTACAAATTATTTATAGGAATATGCACTTTTTGAGAAAATCAAAATCAAAATTTTGAATTTGATGTCTCAACAAACTTTTTATAACAAAATATGTTGTGTTGTACATCAAAAGAAAAAGCATTTAAAACTGAGTAAAATTACACCACTCCCATCCCTCTAGCTCAGTTAGGAGAAAAGCTATGGTGATTTCAAAATATGTTGGTTACGTTTTTTTGGCGAATTTTGGGAAACCTTACATAGCCGTAATTTTGAAGCCGTTTGAAATATTTGAAAAAAATTGGCATTTTTCTTAATCTCTATGAGGACAAACTTCATACCAAATTTCATCAAATTCTGAGGTGGTCAGGTTTATACCCTGTGTTGATTATTGAATAGAACATGTTCTGTGAATATACCCAAGGACACTGGCGATATACTTAATTTGGAGCAAACAACTCAATACGACGCTTATATCTTTATCGAATGGAGGAATAAACTTGCTCTCGTTAAAAAATCGAGTTGTTTTGAAATTCTGTTTTCGGAATATTTAGCTCACATTTCGGCAACAACAATCAAACTTTCAGAAAGTTAATAAGATTTCCAACTCTTTATTCGTTTACGATTGGAATTATTTAGATGGATGAGGTCCCCAAAGTTGAAAAATATGAGATATCATTGATATATTGTGCCCATTTTCAAAGCCAATTTGAGGGCTGGGAGTAATGAAATTATACAAAAACTATTAAATTTCGCTTAAAAAAAATATAAAATTCCCTTCTACATCATTTCGTTCAATTTCCAGCAGCCACAAAACCTAAACACCGCAGGCAAGCAAAGATTAGAAATACAAAACTGTACAAATAAAGCAATAAGAATACAATTAATTAAAACAACTATTTGTGATGACTTTGTGTATTGCATTTCGGGAACTACACATTACTAGATATAACTATAAATAAATATACCAGTAATTCAAATAACTAATTATTGTTGACCGTTGATAAGCAAAAATTTATTTGGAATTAATCTTAGGCCTATATCTTAAAAAAGGTAGCTACCTGTGATGAAATTAGTTTAAAAGTTTAACGTACAAAATAGGCTACAAAGTACACAGCATGTGCAAATTGTATCTAGAATTATTTTATCACTGCCATTATTCCTTTCGAGTTGTTACTAGTGGTATTTTCCCTCTCTAGAAGTATCCCGTTTACTCACATCCTCGTTTTACGAACATAGTATTACAATATACATATTTATATATATTTTTGTTATCAATTATAACTCTCGTAAGGAAAAAGCAGTATTTCTGAAAGGGATAAAATAAGACAGGGTTCAAATTGAGTTTATTTTTGCTCCAAATTAGTTCTACCATCGCTCAGTTTATTTGGCACAATACTTTCCTTTCACCTTGTGTTTAACAAAAGGGATTTGGTTTTTTTGACGAAACACAAGATTAAGGCTCTTCTTCGCCCAGGATTGTCCGTGTGATGGCGTGAATTCTGGTCTGAATATACAAGTCTCAGCGTCTGCTAATCGACCACTTACCCCGCCCTACTCTGAACCCAATCCGATACACGAATGAACGAGACGACTTTTGTAGGTTGGCTAGTAGCGCCACAGCCGGCTTGAATGTAAGCCGCGAGATGTTGAAACATACTTTTGTAATTTGTTATTTCTGATCCTGTGTATAAATGAATAAACAGGGAAATAACTTTAAATTATTAACAAGGCTTTAAAATAAGGAAACAATTGTATGAAAACCTAGAAACAATGCATTTCAAATAATACATTTTTACTCAATTCAATCGAGTTGCCGTCGATTTCTTGCAATTATGAGGTATAAGACAAAAGAACACAGCCTTTAAGAACAATTATTTAACAAGTTCCCAACTTTTTAAGTAGAACATCGTAACCGAGGCGTCTGAAACACGTTATCCGAAGAAAACTCTTTAAGAATCATATTTTGTTGTTTATTAATAATTAGGCCTTGAATTCTGATTAATTTAATAATTTAATATTCACTTAATAAAAGCAGAGATAACCATACAAATGTTTTAACGGGTGACGCTTTTGAGTAAAATCAACATGCCAGTATTGCCAAGTTGAACTGCTACTCCTTCAGTTTGCAATGAGTACAGTGTTGTCGGTTTATTTACAGAACTATCACTTCGTCAGCATTGCAATGGCATCTCTGGCGATATTTTACCTAAAAGTATGAGACCTAATCTTGTATTGAACGTCAGGCCTATTGTGCAAAATTTATTGCATGTAATTTAAGACCGTTGTTTGATAAAAAAATAAAGGAATGATCACGTGACATTGGTTCCTTCAATTTTTCGCTGGCTGTTTCGCAAAATGTCATCGAGCTGTCATGCGCTAATCGACGCCGGATCCCAAATGTACCCTTTAATTGTAGCTTTTCTGTAAACGAAATTGCAGAGACATATTTTCAAAAATGAACTGGAAGGGCTATAAATGGAATGTATTATTTTGCTTATACTGGCGACGGGTCAGGTATAAATATAACACTGACGCAAAAGAATGCGAACTGCGGGAATAAGTTTCAAGTGAGTAGCCTAGAGCTTGTGCAAGTATTTACAGAATAATAATCTCGAACGAAGTACGTTTAGTCAGACGATCGCAGCTCGAACAATCATTTAAAATTCATAAATAACACCAGTATGCTCTTAGAAAATAATAGTACAGTCAGCGTTTAAAATAATGTTACTAGGCCTATAAAGTGCAAACATTATTGTATTGGCCTATGTGTCGGCAAAGTACGAAGGTATTACATATTTGATTGCCTACAATAAATGTTTACAGCTGGGCGTATAAATACTATAATTTCGCGTGAAACTCGTGAACTACGTGCGTGAAACGTGTCGGACGTGACTTAAGTCTACGTGACAATGTTCGTAACACATCCTAAAAAACAACGAACGTGTTGACATGTCCAGAGATATCAGTTTTAGTTTATGTCTCACTCTTAGTGAAGCCTTAACTTCTAAGTACAGGATGTGTTCCAATTAGAATAAACGCGAGTACAATTGAATCTTTGAATTGCTAATTTAAACATAAACATGACGCCTTAGTAAATATCTACAGATTAATTGACCGCTTTAACAACAGATAAAAGTATTATACACAGAAAATCCACTGCTTTGAAAAAAATATTTGTAAATTAACCACTCCCCTTAGCTAAATGTTTACAATCGAGTTAACGTTGCCAATTCTAAGATAAGTCAAAAGGGAAATGAGTCGTTTACTTCTTCTGCAGTGGTTGTTCGATATAGCAAGCAGCTAACTTGTTTTTTTACCCAAACGCATTACATTTTTCGTATTCCACTAAGGCATTTGTGTTAATACAATTTTTTCATCATGTTAGCCCACGATTGGAGAATTTTATCAATTAATTAACTAGGTACAGGACCTGTTTTTTTTAAGCCGGGAAAAAAGCAGGTATTGTATCTAGTTAATTAATTGATAATAAATTTGATTTATGCGGTGACGTAACAAAAGTCGTGAATTAAATAAACGAGTGAAAATGAGACAAGGCGTATAGAGGCAATCAGATTCCGATTTCGGCACCTATAGGAACTTGGTAACGACAAAATCGGTACTCTGAATCAGATTTTCTGTGGGGGAAACTGATTAGTAGACATAGATTAGTTTATGTGAAGACATTTCATGAATTGTCTTTATCAAGGTATGGTATCTTATAGTAAATAACATAAGGATTGCTACTTTGTTAGTTGTTTTTCATAAACATCGTTATGTTTGTGAGGTTTTATATTCATTTTTAGCGGTAGGTCTGAAATAATTTACCAAATAGAAACCCAAACTTTTAAACCATGTACTATCCTGATTTGTAATGTGTCGTTAGTCGTATAAGTTGCTCAATTACGACATAAAACATTAGTTTGGATTGGCTCAAAATGAGTAGGTAGACTATATACAGTATAACTCGTTATTATTTATAATAGTTTACATGAAAGTAAATGTACTAACAGCAATTCAAAAATTATTCACACCAAGAGAAAAGACAAAATCTCAAAATTACAAATAAAAGAAAAAGTGTTTTCGAGCTATTATGTACTTACTGGAATCTGAAACTTATTATTATTAAAAATCATTCGAGTTACTACGCAGATTTTGCTTCGATTCAACTTCCACAACTAATAGTATTTTATGTCCAGAATAAATTCCATTCAGATTCCATACAGAATTCAAACATGACAAAGGCGTTAATAAGTGTACCGCAAATAGTATAAAGTTTTTGGAATTATAATATGAAATTTCACTCGGTCTCCTGTCTAGAGTAAGTCATTACGTACCCTACAAAGAATAAAATAATGATACATTCTTGGAATACAAACGAATTACCACCGGCGTCGTGACAAGATCTAAACGTATTCTGAAAAGCAGAGTTCCATGTATCACGAATCTTCTTAATTTATCTGTGATTGGTGTAAATTTCAACAAAGTATTCTGTAGATGGTAATAATAAATACTACTAGAAACACCACAAAACGATTCAAAAAGTCTCATGTGGTTTACTTTTACTTTTAAAATTTACCGTCGCTTAGTTTGGATGGCCTAGCAAATTCCTTTCTTTTCCTAAGGTGTCATTTTTAGTTGGACATGCAGCGTTTCCCAAACTTTTTACCTCAAGCTCCCCTTTATGGGGTATAATAGGCCGCGCCCCCTTTTGTTTGTGCGTATATTTGTAATGGTTTCTTTACAAACCACACTTAGACCTATGATCATAAGCAAAAGGTTTGATGTTGAAATAATAAAAAAACTACAGTTACAAATGTATCGGAAAATGTATTGGTTTGAATATCAATAAATACAGTATCAATGTGATGGTGAACCTGCTTTTCTCAGCACAATTCTAGCTAAAACTTGAAGTCAGTAGAGAGAGTGCAACTGTAAGTTCCCTTGTTATTTGCTCTTCATGTCAGCAAGAGTAGAAAATCCAGTTTCACAAGCGAATGTTGTCGCAAATGGGATTAGTACTTTCAAAGCATTTTCACTCAAAGAAGGGTATTCTTCTTAGATACTTATCCAGAAGGAAGAGAGCGAACTTTCCTTCCATTTTGTTTCCAAGACGGTGTCTCTTTGGAGATCAATAAGCCGTTACTGGTCTGTAATGTTCAGCGAGCACTTTTCAACTGAAATTTGGAATGGATTTTTATCCATGTCAGGCCTTCCAAATCCTCATAAAAATACTCTTTAAAGCGGGATTTGAGGATTTTATGTGATTAATAAAACATGTTTTTTTCACTAGAAGGTATTGAATCAAGATCTGCTTCTTTAGCCGTGTTTATTAGATTGGGAAATAGCTCCAATTTATCGTTTTTTTAAGCCAAAATCATACAAACTAAGTTTGTTTTACAAAACTTTGCACTTTTTCACTCCATTGCAAAATGTTTGCATCGTTTTTTTTTTTTTTTTGTAGTCCGCGGTTTATTCAAAGAACGTCCGCGGCAAATAGATCGATTAAGGCGACGTTTGAGCAGAACGTATAACACAGTTTTGAATGTCATTGACATTATTTCACTTAATTTTATATTATTTCACTGCATATGAATATTTCACTTGATATATTTATTTCAAGCCTTTCTATAATACATTTGATTTATTTAGACCAATAATTTATTTAGATTGATTTGTATCTATTTAGTTGAGGTAGGGCGCTCGTTTGTTAGTTGTGTGGATGACTTCTTATAAATCTTCACCTTTCCAGTCCTAAAGGTTTATGGCATATTTATTTTGGTCTTAATTTTTAACTAATGTAACACCTTGTTTACATTTATTTCAGTACTTGTGTTTATTATCGTCAGTCCAAAAGCTTACTCAAAATATTTCCTTACCTGTTGATAGGTAGGCCCAGACCTGTTACAACACAAAAATAAATAATATGCTATTCGAATTCTATTTCTAGTCACTCCTTGAAAAAAGAGTGACATTTGCAAATCAAATGTTTCAACTGCCAGGAAAGCTTGCCAATGGCATTTCATTCGAGAAGAACAAATATCCACTACTGAGAACATTGGGGACCTACAATTTGATGGTGGTTCCTACTTCTCGTAAAATCGGCGATTTACAATTATATAAGGAGTTTACAGATGTTTTTTCAATATCGGAATCGTGACAGTCTTGATATTTTGACGGATAAATTGGACCACAAAAACTCTAAGCCAGATGGACGTGAAAATTGATTTCCGTGGATGTAGAAGTAGCGGTGAATCCATTTAGATACTCGTATTATTACCTTAAAAAACTAAAAGACGAATTCAATACTAAATACGTGAGAAGTTCTGCAATTGAATTGTGCTTTTTGACAATAATACTGAAATTGTAGATTAACATCTTCGAATGTGTATAAATATGTCCACAAACTTAATTATTGTGTACTATTAGCCGGTAAATAAGGAATCATCGCACAATTACCCTATACATAGTACATAGTATGTAGGTCGGGTATAGTTGGCGTGCGAAGCACGCATGATTCTCCTGTATAAGTTATTAGTTAAATAATAGGTGCATCTAATAATTTTCCCAGTAACTGTACACGATTTTTCCCCCCTCATTAGTCCTAATTACTATTATTAAAATTTTTGTTTTTGTTGTTAATGATTTTTAAATAATGTTACCTTCATTTAATTAAATTTTTGTATGATTTCGTTTCTACAGTTTTTTTTACTGCAAATAAACAGTTTACCTAGCTTACGCTACCATAGTTTACCGCGCAATAACTATGAAGTTATTGAGTCTACACAAAGTTCCTTATGATATTTGGAGTTATTGTATTTTCTACACGTTTGACACAGCAATTTTTGTTATTTTATTGGTGGTGTTAATAATAGTTATTAGAGTTTCTTATTTCATAGGCCTAGTGACACAATTCAGTATATTAGGGTTCCAGAAATTAAAAACGTTGAAGCTTCTCATGAAACTTTAAAAGCGAGCCTTGTAAAGGAAATTAATAAACGAAAGACAATTACCGCTAAAAGAGAAATTTGGAGAATGTAGGAAAGCGTCAAAGGATACATTTTTGTAAGTAATAAATACCGAGTGTAGGATACGTTTTATTGCTAAAGTAGAATCTTAGAATTAATAAAAGCCAATTATTTTACATTTTTCCCTTTAAGTTTAATGTCTATCTCCTGTATCCGATTACATTAAAAAAAGTTTAGAATAGAAGTGAACTAATGCTTAGTTTTATATAAAAGTTTAGATTACATTTTCGTTTCTTGTCACCAAAATTTTGTTACGTAGATTAAAATTGCTTTAAGGGCATTATTATTTGACAGTGTTCTTTTATTCTGACTTATTGCATTACGCGAAAAAATCATCTACAATAATTAATTTATTGTTCATTTAACCTGATTTCTCTTCACGTCCGGGATTAGTGTTTCCGTCTAAACATACATGTTGACAACATTACATTTGCATTTCAACATGGCCGTGGAATCTGCAGACTTCGTGTACTGCACCGTAGATGGCGATTCTATGCCGCAGAATAAACGTATGAAGAATGTCAATCAGACGCCACTTTCCCTCGGTCGTTACCTAACCTAACTTCACTTTATATTAATATTCATCAATATGTCTTGTAGAGACTGGTTTCTGTATACTATACTTTCTATTTACCTAGAAGTGTTGTTCCTGTTCCGAAAGGTTGTATAAAACAGTACGCGAACGTTAATTTAATAAGCCAACCTAGAATAGAAAGTATAATTGTAAAAAGTGCATACAAGGCACTTAGATAGCTTGCTTCCACTTCAGCTCGAAAGCTCTACGTTTGTAAAATAACGAGGTTTCAATGTACTGCGGCTTGAGAGGTTTTTTACTGCTTTAGTATATTCACAATATGAAAAGGTGCGATGTTGATATAAAGTTTGATGATTTTGGTATCCAAGTAACTTCATAAAATGAAATAAATACAGGAAATTACTAAAGTATTTTACCTGGTTTTTAGTCCGTCGTGCGACTTCGTAATGCTGTCCTACTTACGTCGCGTTTCAAGACCGTAATCTCATTTTCAAGTGTATGTTATAACTTTTCTCATAGTATTAATTAATACGAGAAAATATTATTAATATTAATTAATTCTTAAGATATCATAATAAACTTTGAGTTTATCATGGACGACGCGATGGTGTACATTAACCAACTTAAGCCGTTTAGCGCTATAAATTATGTGTTGCGTACTTTTTCTAATTAACGTGTTTGTGTTTTTGAGAATATATGACGACCTGAAAAGTGACGATACACTATATACTTGAAAATGAGATTACGGTATTGAAACGCGTCGTAAGTAGGACAGCATAACGAAGACACACGACTAAAAATCAGGGAAAATACTTAAGTAATTTCCTGTATTTATTTCATAATATAAAGTGGTAAGATGGCTAGTGGTCATATATAACTTGGATATATTTGTCACAAAAATTTGCAAATAAGCCCTCATTAGAAACAGATCCCAGTGCAGTGTCGGTTCGTAGCTAAAAATTAGTGCTGGTGCTGCACCAGAAAATGTTTAGCTTTAGTTTTAATATTGTGTAAAATGAAAAAAAACATGTATGAATGGAAAATTTATTCAGGAACTTATAAAAAAAAAACTAAAAAAACAAAATGAAAAATTGTTTACTTACTTTAGCCTAAATTGTTAGCCTACAGTTCAAGCTAGGTCTATTCATTTAAAAGTGAGGGAAAGTCCATTCTTCTTGTATTAATTTTTCCGAAAAGATCAATAAGCTCTCTCATTGATATTTGATGTAGTTTATATTTTCGTAATTTAACAATAAAACAAAGTGTCACGTTCTGCTTGTGCAATGTAAGTCTGTTACTTCATCTGTCTGGTAAATGTATAGCAAACAAATTTGTTGCTTCTGAAATCACAGCCTTATCTCCACACGAGGAGTAAAAAACTACCTTTTACCAGCACACTATGATCGGCACTGCAGGAGCGACAGTGCTCTCTCTCCTTTGCAGCTTGCTATGTGCGTATACGCAAAACGGCCGAACACAACGCCGTTGGAACTATGAAGCGCATGGTTAAATACAAAGATATTTTGTATCTTTTTCATAAACTGGGGTAAGGCTACTAACATTAAGGTTACGTGGACATTGCTCATTCTAAATCCATTTAAAACCTGCAATTGTTCAAATAGCGTTTTTTTTAAATACCAAACTCTTGGGGACAAAATTCTTCATCCGAATGGCTTGGTAATTTTTCGCTATAACTAATAGTTACAACGTAAAAAAATATTTAAAATCACCTTATAGCGGCGGCAGGTTACACGGACATTTTGCTCAGCCTAAATCCATTTAAAACCCGCAATTATTGTTCAAATAGCGTTTAAAAAAAATACCGAACTCTTGGGAACGAAATTCTTCATGCGAATGGCTTGGTAGTTTTTCGCTATAATTAATAGTGACAACATAAAAAAATATTAAAAATCAATGTTTTAAATTGTTAATAAATATTAAACAAAATGTTTTTCTTAGTTTTGGAAAAGCCATTTGCATGCATATTGGCCATAGCTTTAAAATGACATATCGTTCATAATTATCCAATCAAAAATAAAGGAAAAATTTGGATTTTAATTTAACATTGGTCTTATGGAGTGTCAGCCAACATGGCCGACAGCTAGAGCCGACCCTTAAATTTTAACGATGATAAAAAAGTGAAAATAGGCGATGCTGCAGTTCAACAGTGCCTATCCACGCGAGCCGCCACTGCCCCAGTGTTTAGCTACCATACTCATTTAAAATTCAAATGGACATGAAATTACAAACACTTTTAGGACGCTATTTCAGTTAGTTTGGTATTTAACAAAGTTGACAATTTTATATTGTTCTATTAATTCTAACCACATTTCTCAATAATATAATAATTAATATACAGGGTGACAATTAAGTCTTGAAACGGTTTAATATTTCATATATAAGGAAAATTTTAAGGTATATGTGATTGAGGTACCTACTCTATGTAAAAATACTATTTTATTAAGATTTCAAAAAATTTATCCGCCATCTTGGATCCGCCATTTTGAATGTAACTTTGTTTTTTTAAATAGGAAGGTGGTCATGTGATACATCATTTCGATGTAGAATTTCAAGAAAAAACCAACGGATATGCACATCCATATCTTTAACCGTTTAAAAATGGCGGCGAAAAAACAACGAAATCGTGTTTTCCAATTTTGCCCCATTTTGCTGTACCATTTTTGTTTTAATTTTAATTATTATTCTTTTTGGATTCAGAATTAAATAAGCTTTCAAATGATATGCCACACAACAATATTTGGTTGAACCACTCGAAATCAATTATGAAAAAATCAAAATGGCTGTAACTTAAAAATTTTAAATACTCCCAAATATCGTTGTGTAGCACATCGTTTGAAAGCTTATTTAATTCTAAATCCAAAAAGTATAGTAATTAGTATTTAAAAAAATAGTACAGAAAATAAAGCAAAATCGGAAAACACGATTTCGTTGTTTTTTGGAAGCCATTTTTAAACGGTTTCAAGACTTAATTGTCACCCTGTATTAACAGACTCTCGACAAAGTATGTTTGAAAAAACAAATTTTGACTTGGAAACTCTCCGTGTGCTTGAACATTAGGGAAGTAATTCTGGAATTATAATTTTACTTGAATAACTAGTTTTGTATTTTAAGCTAAGACAAGTTTTAATGTTTCAATATATTAGTCAATGTAATTTACAATATAACCATTTGTATTAACAGAACGAATATTAATAATTAATTCTACTTAAATCTAATGACGGAAGTGAATCTACTGATTTCCAGAAAGATATTTTAATAGATGCTAAGATGATTAATTTGATTGCCAATTTTACTAATTTCCACAAGGATCTAAATGTTTTGATACTTTTTATTGTAGCATGTATTTAACTTTTAAAATGTTAATATAGTTATGTAGGTCTTATTTGTCTCATCTCTTATATATTTGTTTTTACTAATACCACTGCAGCTACTATTTTTACAATTTAGCTCTTTTTATGCTTTTTATTTATTTTTTTGAGTTTATCTTGATTACAATCATATAATTTTACTATGCTATTAAATAGAATTAAATTTCACAATTTCTGAAAATGTATTATGTTGATAATTGTTTGTCAATAGACATATTATCATCACTAAATTTTGTGTCGCAATAAAGTGTTCTGTGTATGTGTACGATGTGTCTAGTTTCAAACTGTCGGTTAAAATTTAGATGCCGCATATAAAATTTATTTTACCGGATCATCAGGATCAACCAAATAGACAGTCCATGAATATTGTTTACTGTGTTAAATTTAAGTGAATATGGGAGTTATATTGATTTTGTTGCACTTCTTTGTGTCATCTGGTTTTAATTGTGTCATCTGTAAGATAATTTGTTTCTTAAGATATGTGTAGAATATCTTTTGGTTTTATCTTATAGAGTAAATACCATTATGTTAATATTACACCACTTTTATTATTTATCCGACTTTTTTACACCCAACACATGATACCCAACTTGTTTTGAAAAGAATGTAGTTTCTCCTGACCGACCTTGCTGACCGTAAATGATTAAGGAATAATGACCAATTTCCAGTTTCGATATATCAAGTACCTTCGTATATCCGTATTTTTTGTGGGGGGGGGGGGTTAGAAGTCCAGTATCAAAAACACTTTTCAACGAAGTACATAATAAAACACATTTTTTTGAATCCCTTTAATTAATCTGTAAAGAAATGAAGATATTTTTCGTGGAATGCAACAGCAAGATAGCTGGCGGTAATAACTGTGATTAAAGTGTTATACGTCGCTTCCTGACATTGACTTGGCCGCTCTGGGTAATGATCCCCATATACAGAATTATCTGTTTCCTAGAAAGTCCTTTTTACGGCCAACAAAGGTTATTGCACGTTCCTTCACGCCATTAAGCTAAGTGATGGAATCGTAGTTGTTCAACTTTGTAGACAACAGTTAAAATTTCGCTGAAAGGAAGACAAAAATCGACCTCTAAAACTGATTTAATGATTTAATTTTAGTACAACTGCTGTACCTTAAATACAAAATACGTATTGCTAAGTGGGGTTGTTAATAAGTTAACGTTCCCTGCTTCAATAAGGTTCATAATTGAAAACTTAAACTAAAATTGAGAAAAATTCTGTTTATTTTTCATTTTCATTTTTTCGCAGACTAGAGCGTAATATCCTAACTCGAGTCAAAGTAATGGACAGAGTTCTGGAAAAATGATATTTTTACTATAACACCAAATCAGGTTCTTTTCCGTAAAACAATCTGTTCAATCTTGTCTTCATTTGAGCGATTCATTTGCAAAAATATAAAACTGAGTTTATCACAACAAATATCAGGAATAAAATGAGGGAGGTGTTGCTATCCTATCAAAACATGAAAAATGGTGCTTATCAGTTACGCATACAGTAGAGAAAGTCAGGAGCAAAGGTCAAGGGTTGTATTCCCGATTCCATTTACTCCCCCCCCCCCCAAAGTTTTCAAGTACACAGAAACTCAGATAAATTAGTGGTACCGTTCTACAGTTTCTCTTTTTAAAATGTGTAACATTTAAAACCTCAACCTACAACTTACTTATTCCTAATACTGTATTAACAAATTAATAACTTGCTTTGATGTTATGATACAAATATAATTTTCCAGAGCTTCTATTGTCCATTACTTTGAAACGAAGGTCTAGTTTGTGCTATTCTGTTTCTCTTTTAATAAGCTTTTCAATGGTGAATTACATGCCTTATCTTTACATTTGAAATTTTTACCCCCCACCCCCCCCCCCCCCCCCCACAAATCAGAGGTTCAAATATGACAAAAAAATTGTCTTGTTATGCAACACAACATATATAAAAAGTTTTGCTAACTTATTTTCAGTAACAAAAATAATAAATATACTTTATGAACACTTTGTATTTGTTTGATTACCTTCAGTAATCCTGTTGTCGCCGTCAGTTCATCGAGTGCAACAGGATCACTGAAGGTATTAACGCAAATATCTAATAACGTTACATTTACACAAAGTTAAAAGAAATCGTTCTCTAGTTTTTCTAACACTTTGTTTATTTCTTAAACTTGTGCACCACTCTGTAGAAAGCAAAATGGGGATCGAGCTCCTCTCATTGCATCTAAAGCAGTTCCTGAAATATTAAACCGTTTCCTTGCTTCGTATACACAGAGCCTCACAATTTAGAACAAATTCTTATTTTCGACAAAATAAATCGATCTTTTGAAGTTTATCAAACGTAGTTGTTGGTTTAGATATATTGAAATACTCGAGGATCGACCTTGAAACCGATCATTATATAGAAGAGCG
>JAGFPH010018194.1:0-16654 GCA_018207615.1 Philaenus spumarius | reverse complement strand
AACAAGCTGAGACTCAGCATAAATGTTTAAAATATATATTTTAACTCATTTGTCATGTTTCAATTCGATATATTAAAATTCGGCCAATTTAGAATGACCCAACGCTTCATATATGAATAAGATGTCCCCTTTTAGTGATTTCCCCTGCTGCAAAATACATACCTGCATTATCGAATTTTTTCCAGAAAAACCATTGCTCGGAGGAAATAAATACATATGACCTTTTTTATTGAAAAATACCTTCCCTACAAGGTGGTATTTTTTATTTTTCTCTATCTTCATCATAACTCGAAATATTAAGGATAATCGGGAAAAAAAATATAATCGATTTTTTTTTCGACTTTGGGAAATCGATAGACTGGTAAACCTTTTTTTATGTTAATTTACATACTTTAAGGTACTTATAAAAAAAAATCAGCCATATTGCAAATTACTGGTAGTTTTAACCTATACCGACTGGGCTATTTCCTTTTAGTACAATTTATTTCGGCCCCATAATAATAGTGTACCACGTTTAGGAGCACTGATTGCACGTGCCAAGAGCAACTACCAAGTTAAGTTGTTAAGAAAGAAAATATTTAGTATATTTCACTAAACGATATTTTGTTTCATATTTAATAGTACTATATTTTATCTCTATTTTTACTTTCTCCACCCTATAAGTAGTATATGGAGAAAGTATTATTTTCGTCCAAATTTTCGAATTTGAATTTTTAGTGAAATTATCTGTTTTGGTGCTCCCTAAACCCCCCCAAAAATGTTTAGTGGAATTATCTGTGTTGGAGCTCCCTGAACAAAAAATATTTTTAGTGGAATTATTTGTTTTGGTGCTCCCTGAGCTGAAAAAAGTTTTTTTTGTGATGTCTGTCGGGGTGTGTGTGTGTGTGTGTCTGTAAGGATGTACCGACCTGGAGACCATACCAACTGTCCGATTTTGATGAAATTTGGTATGTAGGTGTAGTTCTGGAATATCTCCAGGCGTTTTTTTCATCTTTTAAAATTTTGTATTTTTAAGGGGTTTTACCCCCCAAAAATGGCCAAAAAACGAGAAAAATCAAAATTTCTCAAAAACGGCTCTAACGATTTTGATAACAATTTTCTTATTTGTAGCCCTTAATGTACCCTACCATATGCGAAAAACCGCATCTTTCTAAAAATTCTCGTTTAGGTAATAATAATAATTATAACTGATTTTTTGGGGTTTTTGCAAAAATTTTCAAAACCTTTTTTCGTGCATCTATACAGGCCTAATTGACATGTTTGGTGCAAATTTGTTCGAAATCGATCGAATAGTTTAAATAATAATAACAATAATAATATAATATGGATGTGTGTTACATGCATCTAATATTTTCCTTGGTTACATTTTCCTACTTTTGCAATTCTAAATAACCACCTCCTATGCTACTCTTGGGAAGGTATAAAGTTTCAACTGGGAGAAAGAATGTGGCAGTTATCTGATACCGTTTATTACAATTAAACTAATTACCTGAAACAAATCTGTATTGTTAATCGGTATAAATATGGAAGAACCATATCAATAACGTAGTTAATTTTTGTTAATTACGCAACACCAAAAGAGAAAGGAAACAAAGTGTTGCACCAAGTTTTAAATTACACTGTTCTAACTAAATGTAAACTTTTTGTTACAGATTTGATACACACAATCTGTTACCCGATACAGGTGCGCTCTGTCGTGTAAATACAGAACTAAACAGTGAAATAACTCAAGAAACGATCCCACGAGACTGTCTAGTTGAGACAAGTTTTACGTTACTTGGCTAAGTCTAATCTTACTTAATCATACGTTGTTTTAAACGATACGCTTTTGTTTCACTTTGTAGAACCGAAATATCTTAAAACTGTCGCGTTCATAATATGGAAGTACTTTGCTCCTTGAGTTATTCTATTTTTTAAACGGAAGGAGTTAACGTTAGGGTTATTGTGGTACACATCTGTGTGTTCTTATCCACCAAGAAGCTTTATAGGTTCCAAGTTTTTCAATTCACAGTTTATTGACCGAGCGAAGCGAGGTCTCCGTTTTAACTCGACCGTTCGGCATTTCGTCTGTGTGTCTCACGATTACGGCCAAACGCCTTGACCGATTGTAATGATGTTTTGCATGAATGTTCCTTATTCCTAAGCCGAGTCATGTAATTAAAAAAGTCATACGGCCATTTTTAACCATTTTCCATTTTTCCATTTTTCATTTTTAACCCCTTAAATAAAATAAAAATGGCGGCCGGACCGTTTCTCTCAGTCTAAGCTTTTTTCCAAAGCCAGTTTGTGGCGTAACCGTAAGTCGAATTTAAAAACCAATAATATTTTGCAGGTAGCACATTTGATTTTCAACTAAATTTAATTCTTGATTTTTTCCGTATCTCTCCCGGTAAGCTCACAAAATGGCCGTAAACTTTAAATTTGTTAAAAATCGTCCAAGTTTTTGAATTTCAACCATGTTTTATACGTTTATTCTAAACCAATTCAAAAGTGTTCCGTAGCTTTTTTGAAGATAAAGGTTTAAAGAATTCATATATGCCAGTCAAAAAATGATTGAAGTAAAATTAACAAAGTTATTAGCTCAAGAAACAAGCACGTTCAGTAACGAAAGGAAAAAGTTCAACTTTAGGCCTACATAAAAAGTAGTAAATATTATTGTAATTTTTTTCATTAATGTAAAATCGTTTCGTAATTTAGTTCTAAATAGGACTGTATAAAAATATTTATCTATTTCAAATTTCTTATTTTGAAAACACCAGTTTTTATGTTCCTACTACAAAACTGCTAACAAAACTAGGCCTGTTTTGAATAGTAATTTAGGAATATATCATTTGCCCAAAAATGACTTAAGAAAGTGTAAAGGTTAAGAAAGTGTAGAGAATAAATCAAAGAATTAAACTGTATACTTGTAAATTATCAGTGTAAATTTCATAAAAGCATTTTACTTAGCTTTACTTGAATTACAAAATGAGATGAAACAAATGAAACATCTCGGCGATAAAGGACATACAAAAAATGACCGTTGGACACCGTGGGAATTGTTGGTACTTGGGTTAAGATCACTACCACGACGTTTTAACATTGTTTGTTTTCATTATTTATAATATTGGAATATGATATGGAAGTTATGGAACTATAAATACATTGTTAAGTTTTAGTTATTTAAGTATGTAAATATTTAATTCTATGTTGTCCCTCTATAACGCGATATTTTTAGCTATCTTGCGCATTATTAACCTAGATAAAACACAATACATCTAAAAGAAAATCTTTAGCAGTTAAAGCTCAAGAAAAAAAAACGAGAACTAGAAACCCCGGAATCGCGGGAACTGCAAAATAATGTTTCACTGGCTAAACCTTCTGCTTACTTCCTTACTGGCACACTATTTTTAACCTAAGCTCAAATCCACATTTGTTATTTCATCGAGCGAGGTCTACTGTTCACAGAACTACTAGTAGTTCAGATGAAGCTTCTAAATTCAAAAATGTGAAAAACCTACAAAGTTACAGGCATCGTTTGAGAGAACAGCTCAGACTGAAGGGAACTGTTAAGCACTGGTTTTGTTTGCAGAAACGGTTCTATGGAAGAAGAAGTTGAGGAAGCATTTAAACAAATTTAAGCTGAGGAGTGTGAACTTGAAATAAGAACGGTTTAAATAGATGATAACATGGTGAAATTATGTGCAGGGGCGTAAATATACGGTGGCCTAGGTGGCAAATGAGGCCTAGGGGTGGCCCACAATTACCCCTAAATAATTTCGGTTAAGTTGACTAAAACTGTGAATTAAATATCCTCCTGAAAAAAGTTTTACACCAAAAATACCGTGACATTGTTATTTTGCTACCACATCAATTCAAAACAACTTGAACTACAATTTAATTTATAAGGTGAGGAGGTTAAATATAGGAAATCTGAACTTTAAGTTTACTTTCAAAGTTTGTTATATATACACCCTCTCGCCACTCACAGCCACCACTCATGAAAGTTTGTCACGGGCCCTCGAACTACAAGTTGCGCCACTGCTAAAGTCCTCCTAGAAAATAAGTTTACCCGCTAAACTGAACGAAACCGGAGTCTCAAATATGGAGGGTCAAAATATTTTAATCGTTTTCCTGTTTGAATAATATAAATTGATAAAAATGAATTTCCGTTTAAGTTTTATTCCATAACATTTAGAGATATAACAGTACAAAAATAAAAACCTTGAACCTTTAGGAAACACATTTTCAACCCTTAACTGCTATTGTAATTGGTTTTAGCTGTAGTGGTTCTCTTGCCAGCCTTGGCGTTTATGTGGTCCTAGGGGAGGGGTGGCGAAACAGTTGATCCTTACAGCACGAATGACAGTAAAGTTTAGAAATTTTATCCAATGTGTATAGCTGTATAACTTTTTTAAACACCATTTATTGTAGACATGAGTTTAGAAAAAATATTTTTTCCAAAAGTTTCATGGTAAAAAATACGTTATTCGATCCTTAAATATTGTTAAAATGATGAAGCTAATGTTATTTTACCAACAAGTAACGAAAAAGTAATAAAAAAATCAGGCCAATAAAGTACCAAGGATAGTGTTTTGTGTACTTGGCTAAAAACCACAATAGTAGTTCAATTTTCTTTTCTAATCTATACATATTATAAAGAGGTAACATTTGTTTGTTTATTTTTTATGTAGGGGGTAATCTTTGGAACTACTGAACGGATTGAAAAAAATAGTTGTAGTAATAAAAAGCTACACTATCCCTGAGGAACATAGGTTATAATTCATTTTGATAAAAACATTTTTATTTCACTATTTGCAAATTTATTCGGAAAAAATCTTAGGTTAATTCTAGACTGATGAACCAACACAAGCGTTTCGTTTATTACCATAGCAACCAATTGAATAAAATAACAGGTATAACAGCTGTTTGCTCTAATATTTCCATTAACAGCTGATTTCAAACTTTGAATCAATTATTTGTATTTCTAACGTTTAGGTTAGGTTTTATTAAAGTGTAGACCTTAGCCTTGCTGGTTCTTTTAACCGTATTACAACTGCAGTTATAAAATATACGAAATAATTTGAACATTTAACATTATTTACCATCTTAGCTTTGGGTTATTATTATTCCTACATGTTTATTATAAAGAAAAAATAACATGATTTTTTGTATAGAAGGTTCCAACGCGGTTGGCGTGCAGAGCACGCAGGTGTTTCCACTAGTTGTACCAATATTACAAAAGAATAATTAAGGAAACGGAAGCAATACTGGGCCACATAGATTGGTACTGTTCAAAACTTACCTTTAAAATTTAAATATCACCAAACGTAGGAATGTTTCAGCTTATTACTCACAATACACAAGATACCTAGAGGTTAACTCAATAAACCATAGAAATAGATATAATTTTTGGCTTTATTAACCAAAATGTAAAAAAAAAGTTTATATGCCCTTAATACAAGAAAATGAAATTATTGATATGCCCTTAATACAAAAAACTTCAGATTTAAAAGAATACATATATATTTTATTAAGTTGAATTTAAAAGCCCTCCCCAAAAAATAAAAATAAAAAACCCTCCCTTTTAATAATAATTACAGAATTTATACAGAAAAGATTAACAAGTTACAAAGTTTTAACATGAAGTACCATGGATTTGTTTAAGAATAAATATATATATGTCGTTGGCCAACTTTAAAGCTAATTATAAATAATTAATAAATAAACAAAATTAATTATGAGACGTCTCTCTATATATATAAAAAAAAGGTATAAAATTTCTAATATGCAGCCCTTAGGGCTAAGTTCCAAAATGTGCTAGCTTGCTCCTCCCAAGTATTAAATACAAACATATCCTATATAGTATACATATACAAAATTACTTTTTTAAAATACAGCCTGTTTAACATTTAACACAAAAAAAACAACTGCAGATCGTTCATATTTTAAATTAATTTCTGTCTGTAACTAAAGCACTGTAGATATAAGAATTTTTATTGTTTTTAAAGTCCTGTTGGAAAGTAGGCCTTTTCAAGGCGTAGCTGTGGTGTAGGTTATGGCATTGTATAGTTAAATATTCCCTGGAGTTGAACCAGTGTAACTGCATAACACAAATAAAAATTCCTTTTTAGAAAACATGCAGCTAATTTAAATAAGCATAAAACTGATAGTTCTTTGAGTTGGCTGTTTTATTAAAATTTGTAGCACAAGGTGACAAATTGCTACTTAAAGATTGTAATAGTTAGTACAACATGTGTCATGTTGCATAAGACTGTCTCTACATGTTAGCTAAACCACATGGCAACATAAAAATGTTCTTGTTTAGTTACATAATATCTATATCAGTAATATTATGCTTATAGCTCATTAAAAGTTTTCAATATTGGTTATACTGCAGAAAACTACACAGTTACAGTTAATTAATACAGAACAGTTTAGGCCAGTTTTGTTGAAATATGTTAAGACTTTAGTAATAACCAACATGGTATCAGCTTTAAAGTTTTTGTAGGCTGTAAGATTTGCATTTTAAAATTAGGCTGTAGTAAAAATGAAATACATAGGTTTCTCTATTAAATCGAACAAAATGAGTTAGGAAAGTTATTCATAAACCAAAGGTGGAAATAACCTTATTAAATTTTACAAGTAAATATTTCATAATTATCAAGGTAAAGCTAAAACATTCATACCTGGTATCCACAAAGTAAAGGCTTATAACAAATACATGTTAATTGGCCTTCCGCATAACTCGCGACAAAAACTTAAGGAATTAATCCACGACAATAATTTACAGCGACATGACTAGTCGGACCTTCCTGTTAGTGTAAGCGATGGCGGACTTGGTTCTCGAAAGTTCTAAAGGAGCAAGTTTAACGGTCAAGAAACGTCAGCTGATCGGTATATTAGATAAGCAAACCGCTAGATAGCGAGCTATGCCCAGAGTAGATACTGTACGCAGGTGGCGGCTGGCGGAGAAAAGGGAAACTATTTGGAAGTTGGTGAAGGTAGGCAGAAGTTGTAACTAGTGGATAAGGAAAATTACAGAAAGTGAAGTCGGAGACGTAAAGATTAAGAAAAAAAAAATATAGGTGGCACTGAAGTCTAAAAACGTCACATAGTTTAAAATAACTTAACACTCTACATACATGTTTGCATAACAAATAAGAAATAAAATCTCATTCCGACCCAGGTATGAATTTTAGGACATAGCGAGATAAAACATATAACCTGGATTCTTCATTTGTTAAATAGTGAGATTGCAGTTAAAACCAAGGATTTAAACTGATTCTTTCGCTTACTACACAGTTTGCTATGCTGGCCTGTTACAGCGAGAAATCCAAAATTGTATTTTACTATAAATTTGATTGAAATTAGTACAGGAAGTTACTATAAGTATTGTACCTGATATTTGGTTCGGCGTGTGGCTTCGTTATGCTGTCCTGTTTACGACGCGTTTCGAGATGGTAATCTCTTTTTCAAGTATATATTATCACTTTTCAGGTCGTAATATATTCATAAACACACAAACACATTAAATATAAAAGTACACAACACATAATTTATAGCGCTATACGGTTTTAGTTGGTTGGTGTACACCATGGCGTCGTCTATGGTAAACTACACCAAACAGCCTACTTTGTACGGTAGTTATTCGCCACCGAACCCTACAAAGTAGGGTTTTGTATATAAGTCACTGAACTGAAATGACACTTGATCATTTAATATATTATTGGGGTTGTGTCTGAAATATTTGTCATTTTCGAATTCTTCAATAGCGTCCATTAATATTGCCTTCATTTCAATTTATAAAGTGTCTTGGACACCAAAATCATGAAACTAGATGTAATTGCTTTGTAAATCAATAATACACATTATTTACCTGACCTAAGTACAGACGAGAATTATGAAAACAATAATATAATTAAGTTACGTCTAAACCCTTAGACGAATTAGTCAAAATATAGCCAGACTTTTGATATTTGTGGTAAGAGGGTGGACAAGAACAAAGTGGTTGGCTCGCTTCCAAGCTGACAAAATAATAATAATACTATAATCAATATATAATAAATATAATCCCTTTATAACCATAGTAACGACTTTACTAGTAAATGATTTTGCATTGAACAGCCTCTTGTCAGAAAATTGTCTTTTTTTTGCTTGTGAAAATTGTAATATTCGGCGAAGATTTTTCTTCTTGGCCAGCTTCTCTTTGATATGAGAAGGGAGTCCAGCCTTTGTCAAAGTTATAGGGGAAGTGTATACACTGGAGTTTAGTGCTGTATTCATGATGGATTGAAGTTGGTTTACCTGACTTTCAATCTTAGAGGGAGGGTTGATGTCTGCAGAAAGTGTAGGGGTATGCCTGAGAAGGCATTCAGAGTACTTCCTCCAGTTTACTCGTTTGCCCTAATTTTTGGTAGGTAGCCTAGATGTTGATGGGGGAGTTGTGCCATCAGTTAAGATGGTGGGGTTGTGATCTGAAATAAGGTCATAGATGCAGACAAGATCGTATAAGAAATGAAAGATTTTAATACTGCAATGTGAAGAATATCTGACAGGTAGTTGTTTTGCTAGGGATAATGAGTCGGTTCCACATTACCGATCACTTTGAGGCTTGGGTTTTTGTGCAATCACTTTTACAGTGCATTGCCATGTACATTTGCGACACTACAGTTCCAGTCGGGGTGTTCTGATTGTAGATTCTTCTGATGTGAGAAGCTTTTTCAGATATGTGGTGATTAATCTGGCATTTGGAGGGAAATGTGCAGAAATTATGCGTATATCCATCCTTAGGGAGTTGATACTAATTGCTGTGTGCTCTATCGGAGATAGTGGATAGTTAGAAATAGTTTGATGTACAATCAGTCTATGAACCAGTAAGACCGTTTATCCCCGAAGTATCTCTGCGACTTTTTGCCAATGACGCTATGTTTTAATACAGATCAGATCATTTAACTTGGAATATGGTTTGTCAGTCTTCCAACAACCAGTTGGATATGCTGCAACCTTGGCTCAGTAAGTTGAGAATTGCATTAGGCACAGATAAAACACAAGCGATCCAATTCTCTAACACACTCAGGCATAGAGTCCAAGGTTCTCACCAAACACATATTCAACAAATCATCACAGATCCTGCACCTGCGCAGGACAAAAGAAAACCTCTCTTATGTTCGGTTTACGAACCACCATATGCACTTCAAAATCCAAGCTCATACTTCAGCTGAATACTAAACGTCTTCAGTAACTAGTCCACAGTGTAAAATCTCTTCTTGTACCCACAAACAAATGTATTCCAAATTAAATCAATACAATTTTTCTACAACTTCATTCTTTAGTTTCAGATATAAAGCCTTTGTATTTTACAGATGCTGTCAATAATTTAGACCAAGGTCTTGTCAATTTATTAGGTATAATCATCCATGAAAATTGTTTCGGTTTGGAACTACAGGAATTCGATTTGGAGATATGGGTGTCAAAAGAGAGCTTCGCATCCATGGACTTCTTACGGGAAATTGGTGAATCAGCCGGGAGAGTCGAGTGCCAAAGTGTTTCTTAATGTTTCCAGAATGTTCTAGAATATTCATGAAAGAATGTTGGAAAATGTTCCAGAATGTTTAAAAATATTCCAGAAAGTTTGAAAATGCTCTAAAACTTTCTAGACGATTCTAGACCATCAAAAGGACTTCCTGTTGTGAAACTTTCAAGATCGTTATAATATTTCCTTGAAATCAGAAACGGACTATGAAGTTAGACAACCTAAAATTTGGCCTCTTATGCTAATATAGGAGAGAAATACTCTTGAATTTCGATTATTTGAAATTACATGCACCTCAAACAAATTGGAGAAAATAATGGTTGTTGCTCTTATTGGCGCACAGTTGTTCATGTTTGTAAGCCTAAATGGGAAACATAGATTGATTTGAACGAAACTTTAAACGTTTTTGGGAAAGTTTTTGGGTAAACTCTCAACATTCGCCCGTATATATTCATATCTGCTAGTATTTATATAAAACAACAGTGGGTAAATATAGTTCGTCATGCTGCAGTATGAATATAAATGGATGGACGTATGACATACGTTACAACGTGCTGAAGAGTTTTACATTCTACAGCATTTAACAAAGCATATCCAATAATATATATAAGTCCGACTTTGAACGTGAACAGTAAACTCCATTCCAGGGTAAACAATATGTTCGAACACAAAAGAAATTTCCTTAGGGTACGATAAGATTGTAAACAGTTAATATACTTCTACAACCGATTGTACACACGTTTCTTTAAGAATTCATACAAGATATTGCATTGCAGTGGTGACTTTGTCTAAACCTTATTGATATTCCCGTGCATGATTACTATGGAGTAATTGTTTTGTACTTTCAATCAATTGTGTTATTAATTAAAAACCGACAAGTAGGGCCTATGTCGCAGGCAAGCGCTATAATGTAATTTCCTAGCCAGTGGGTAGGCTACTAAAGATGGACACGTATAGCATACTAAAGCAACCTGCACATTTCGTTCGTAGAGGTTTTCCCTTCTCTACCTTAATACTTTGAAAATTGCATGGAGCAGAATACAAAATATAGTTATAACTCAATTCATAAATAAACGGTACCAGATAACTGCCACATACTTTCTCCCAGTTGAAATTTTATACCTTCCCAAGAGTAGCATAGGAGGTGGCTATTTAGAATTGCAAAAGTAGGAAAATGTAACCGTGGCAAAGATTAGATGCATGTAACACACATCTATATTATATTATTATTATTATTTAAACTATTTGATCTATTTCTAACAACTTTGCACCAAACATGTCAATTAGGCCTGTATAGATGCACGAAAAAAGGTTTTGAAAAATTTGGAAAAACAACCCCCTTTTTGGCCAAAAACTCCCCAAAATCAGTTATTATTATTATTACCTAAAGAGAATTTTTAGAAAGATAAGGTTTTTTTGCATATGGTAAGGTACATTAAGGGCTACAAATAAGTCAAATTTTATCAAAATCGTTAGAGCCGTTTTTGAGAAATTTAGATTTTTCTGGTTTTTTGGCCATATTTGGGGGGTAAATCAAAAATTTGAAAAAATGAAAAAAACACCTGAAGATCACCAAAAAACCACGTTTTTGGGCTCAGGGAGAACAAAAAAAAAAAAAAAAATTCCACTTAAAATATTGTTGGGTTCAGGGAGCACCAAAAAAGATAATTCCACTAAAAATTAAAATTCAAAAATTTGGACGAAAACAATACTTTCTCCATATACTACTTATAGGGTGGAGAAAGTAAAAACAGCCAATTAAATTGTCTTTAGTGTGGAGATAAATTTGTCAAAAAGGTCAATAAAATAGCAGTGAAAGAAAGCGTAAATACAAGAAAAGAGTGTTAATCTCGGTCGAATTTGTTAGTGGGAAAAATTGGACCAAGGGTAGGCCTAGTAAAATTAAAAGGTTTTTTGAAAAACAGAAAAATCTGTATAACTCTGTTAATTTGAAAATATTTCATCCGTTACGCCTTAGTTCGAAAAAATGTGTACTGAAAACACCAACCAATAGCTCAAGGATTGGAAAAAAATATTGGTTGAAAAATCACAACGCTACTGTAAAGGTATGGCCAAAATGAGGCCGCAGTACTGAAAATGCATAATAGCGCCAATTAGGATGGAGCACGAAGAGGGGTGTGCAAGTCTCCTACGCCGGCTCCCACCACATTTCCCCTCTCGCGGCGGAAGTCAGAGCCGCCTACCCTACCTAATTCATGTCTGCTATGTAGTCGTGTTGATTGTATATCAACACTTTTTGGCAGTGACTGTACTGAAGACTCACACTTGAGTAGGAGAGGGTAAGACGTTACAGCGCATGCTCAAGTGACGCTTCACGCTACTTGGCACTATATGTAATACCTTCTAGGCACAATATCGAGCCAGGTAAACAATTTTGGTAAATATTTTAAATATTCCAAAACTATTTCGCATAACTGCAATTCTTAGAGCTTGGGGCGTGTAAATTTGTTTAGTGTTTAGCTTATAGGGTAAATAGGATGAACTTTGAAATCTACCTGTTCTGTAGGCGAATCAGAAAATTGGAAGAAAACTATGTACAATTGGAAGATATAAATTGTATTCCTGGAAGTGCGCTTAACTGTTTATGGTGAATTTTATGTTCCTTGCTTAGCCGGGTATGAAGAATGGCAAACAAATTGCATAATGTTTCTTGAAATGATTTATTATTTTACCACAAGAATATATTTGTAGATAAAACGCAAGAATAATCATTGTGTACTATTTCTCAAATGTGATTTTTGTAGCTAATCGATATCTCCCTTAATTCTTCGTCAAAATTAATTATTCAAGCATAATTTTAAAGCTTATGTTCCCCGCTATTGTCAAAAACTAAAAAAACCTCTTAAAATGCATGTTTTCGTTACAAAATTTCATTAAAATACTTTTATAACATACTTCACATGGTTCCTAATGAAAGGCAGCTGTTAGATTGTTTACATTGCATATGCAAGTGTAATAATAAGTGTCATAATCTATGACACAAATCAATCAAATTAAATCAACGTAGATAAATAAACGTAATTTACTAATTAACTTAACTTGCTAAATATTCTCACAGGTCAGCTAATATTCATAAGTTTAAATAAATGTTTATAATTATACTAGCTGACCCATACGGCGGTGCCCGAGGTGGTTGGTATTTTCAGTCTTTTTAACGTAATTGTATTCTTTTTAAGTGTTCAGTCAGTGAGTGGTATTTGGTTTATATATATATAGATCTTAAATAATCGAAATTTTTCATACCCTTTCTTAGTGAGCACCTATGGCCCTAGAGGAAGCTACATACCAAATTCATTCCAATCCGTTCGGTAGTTTTGAAAAAACCATGATTTAATAACTTTGATCCCCCAAAGCCACCCTAAAATTTAGAATTTTTCAAACCCTTTCTTAGCGAGCGCCTATGACCCTAGAGGAAGCTACATACCAAATTTCATTCCAATCTGTTCGGTAATTTTGGAGAAATAGTGATTTAGTAATTTTTACCCCCCAAACCCCCCTAAAATTTCCAATTATTTAAAACCCTTTTTTAGTGAACACTTATGGTCCTAGAGGGAGCTAAATACCAAATTTCATTCCAATCCGTTCGGTAGTTTTGAAGAAATCGTTTTTTTAAAACTTTGATCCCCCAAACCCCCCTAAAATTTCGAATTTTTTCAAACCCTTTCTTAGTGAGCACTTATAGCCCTAGAGGGAGCTACATAAAAAATTTCATTTCAATCCGTTCGGTAGTTTTTGAGAAATCGTGATGAGTGAGTCAGTGAGTGAATGAGTGGTATTTCGCTTTTATACATATAGATTGCAAACACTTTTTTTTCTTAGATAGCGGTTTATCCACGGATACTAGAATACACGGTAGGGGTCATGAGTAGGCTGCGCAGTAGACTCAAGCATCAGTGACGTCACTCTGAACCCACTCTCCCGGCCCGTTGCCTGCCGCTCTTACACCGTACTTAGTACACCGCAGTGTTTCCACTTGTGGGATTTTTATCCCAAATATGGGATATTTTGGCTGCTTGTGGGATTTTGGGAAAATATGGGATTTTTCCTGAATTTGACATATTTTCTCTTTTTTTAAATATTTTAAATATGGTTGTCATATAATATATTGTTAATATTTACTACCACATTTGTTGTATTTCGTACTATTCTTACTGTACACATCATTTCATCATTATTCACAATTAATTATTTTAAATGAAGTACTACAGTGGCAGAAAAAATGTTTCCTGAACAACTTGTATTCTTAGATTGACACCATTAAAATTAATGGTTTCATCAATTTAAGTTAGCATACTTTGATTGCAAGTAAATGAACGTTTCTACTAGTTATTTTCAGTATTCAGTTTTAAGGTATGTTTAATATCTTTGCTTTTATTCTTTTATGTTTACGTACCTCAATAGGTCCTTAAGTTTTACAGTTAACCTGAACTTGTACTATTTTATTACAATGTACTACGAAGACAAAGGCTGAGATATGGCTGTAATATCAATGTTGTGTATTCATTGGTAATATTACTATGTATTATTGTTATTAAAACAATAAACACTTTTTACTTTGACATTTTAGTCTTCTCCTTCCCAACATTTTTTGTTCCAAGCCTGATATTTGTAATAAATCTACTAAATATGGTGAATGTTTGAGTTTGGATAGTCTGTTATTACTTATGTTTGACTACTATAGAAGTTTCAGGAAAACTACTTTTTCAGTACAAGTATTATTTTTTAATCTATATATAATAATAAACTATACCAGGAACTGGCACATACTTTCTCACAAACATATTTAAATTATTAAACAGATTCACTGTGACTTCATAATTTTAGGTGGGATAAGAGAGGTGATTTATTAAAGTAGGAGATTAACTAATAAATATTATTATTATTATTATCTAGAAAGAAAACTATTCGAACGATTTCGAAAAAATTTGCACCAAACACGTCAATTAGGCCTGTATAGATGTACGAAAAAGGGTTTTGAAAATTTTTGAAAACAACCCCTTTTGTGACCAAAAAAACCCCAAAAATCAGTTATTATTATTAGCTAAATGAGAATTTTTAGAAAGATACGGTTTTTTGCATATGGTAGGGTACATTAAAGGCTACAAATAAGCCAAATTTTATCAAAATCGTTAGAGCCGTTTTTTTATAAAAAAATAATAACTGTTTTTTTGGGGGATGTTTTGCCAAAAAGGGGGTTGTTTTTCAAAAAATTTCAAAACCGTTTTTCGTACATCTATACAGGCCTACTTGACATGTCTGGTGCAAATTTGTTTGAAATCGATAGAATAGTTTTCGCTCTAGCTTTGTATACATACAGACAGACATACATTTTGTAAAAACCACTTTTTTAGACACGGGGGGTCCCAAAACGGATATTTCCACAAAAATCTCAACATCGATTTTTTGCGATTACTATACTTTCTCTATACTATAGTATAGTGAGAAAGTACAAATTAATTGCTGTTCCTTTGTAACCGCATCACTTGAGAACGGCTGGACCAATTTAGCTATTTTTTGTTTAAAATATTCGTAATAATCCGAACTAGGTTTTTATATAAAGAAAAATTTAAAACATTTCCCGAAAAAGTTTAAAATTTTGAAAAAACTTAACAGCCTCTTTTGAATTGACTCAAGACCATAGCGCACAAAAACAGCCGTTCGTGTAAAAAGCTTAGCAACACATCATGTTTGTTTAAGTTTACATTCATTACCATATAGCAACATTACTTAGCATTTATAATCGGTTTATTATTCTTCAAACCCAACCCAACAGCATTTTTAGGTTATATTGACCAACTTAAAGCAAACAAAAACAAAAAAACAACTAAAAATGTTTACTGTATTTTAATTCAATTCAATCATTGGTTGTAACATAATATATATAAAACAGCTGGTTTGGATCAAAAACTTAACATGATTTTAGGTTAGGCCTGCAATGAACCAAAACACGTTTATTTGCAACCAATTGTGCTAATTTAAAATCTGGTGTTTTACAATTCTTCAAAACTATTAGTTTTTTTAGATTAAGTAAAAGTAAATAAACAGTTTATTATATTATCTATAAAAGTTTACAAACTATAAATCGAAATTTGTGTAGTATATTCTTAAGTGGCATAAAAACCTTTTCGATTACTTAAGTCAATGTAATGAAGTGGAATAACTACCCTTTAAATTAAATCAAGCAATAGCCAAATTGGTCGAGCCGTTCTCAAGTGATGCGCTTACAAAGAAACAGCAATTAATTTTTATTATATAGATAAATGTATATACCGATATAAAATCGTACTGGCCTGCAAAATTATACTTTCGTCCCTAAGTATTAAAAATATCTAACAAAATTAAAGGCTGCAGGTTACGCGTTTTAGTGTTCGAATAGCGAATGACATTGTAGACTGTTGAGTCTGTATACAGTGCGGCAAGGCGGAGGGTCCATGGTGACGTCACGTTTCCCAGCCGGGCGGCGGGGACCTGCGCGTGACCCCAACCGAGTATTCTAGTATCCGTGGGTTTATCTCTAAACAAACTTAAGCCAAAATCCTTGAAGTATATATAGAGAATTTTGAGAGAGAATCTTCTCTATATAAAATTATATAAATCCTGTATATATAAATAGATAAGTAATCCTATTTTTGTATTATCTTTCTGGTTTTGTAATTGCGATAATTATTTCCGCCCTGAAATCCGTCACTGAACCAAATGACGTAAAAAATCACATTTTTATGAAAGAAAAAAACATTTACATTAAGTAGTAAAGCTATACATTTTCAGACAAAAATTAAAAATAATTACAAAAAGTTAAAATTATCTGACGTATTTCTAAAATGAAGAACTATCTTAAAACGTTCCACCGAAGAATCACTGAACTACCTAAAGCAATTTTTCTAAGAATGTGTTTTACATTGCTCATTACTTCAAAACAACCCTTCAACCCCTTCCCTTCGTTAAAGGAATACAATAAATCAGGCAGCAAACCACTCCTATATTTAGATTTATGTTTCCAGAAAGTTTCGTGCGTTTTGGTTTCGCAAAGAGAAACAAAAGCGGGTCGTTTAAAACTCCGCCCACGATGATTAAGGAAGACGAGACTCATCCAGGTAATTTACAACTTGTCTCGTGTCG
>JAGFPH010018193.1:0-16654 GCA_018207615.1 Philaenus spumarius | reverse complement strand
GGGGCGTGGGGAGTACAAGATTTCATTTTCTGACGGAGGTATTGGGGAGTGGGGACTAAACGATCTTCATAACAGGGGTTTCCTCCGCCGGCGATATCAGTACTATTTTGTTACTGTAATAATTTTTTTTTTTTTTGTTATACAGAGGTCAAGTTTTGTGACTATGCTCTGTTTTGTAGGGCATTGTAGATATCAGATTTTTTTATGGGTAGATAAAGGTCATTTCGTTTGGGGTTTTTAAACGAATTTTCTTTTTTGAAGGTTTTTTGGTAAGGATATCAGATATTTTTTTTTGTTATGATATATGTAAATTGAAGTAGTTATGTACAATGAGGTGCATAAAATTTGCTAAGTGTGTCAAATCTTGTGTGACCCACAGAGTCCGTTGAAGTTATTCATTTTTTCTGAAATTGTGCATGGAGCTCACTTGAGTACCAAGGATTTGCCTTTTGCACTTTTTAGCTAATTTTTCAAAATTTTGGGGCACCAAATGGGGGGTATAGGGGCTAATTTCAAAATTTTCAAAATTTGGCGACGACTTGCACTAGGAAACACTATAACGAAATAGTATTTCAAATTTCATCAAAATCGACCGGGTAGTTTTTTCTATTTTGGAGGCAACAGGAAAATAATTTTTTGTCAAATTATTCAAAAACTGAGTTCGTCTATCTCAGTCGTTTTGCAACTTAGAAATTTCGTTAATAGCTCATTTTAAAGAGCTTCAAAATTCATGAAGAAAGTTATTCTTGTACTTTTTTGATTATCCTTATAGTTTCTGTGTAAAATACATCGGTGGCATGATTTTCCTGTTACATCCAAAATAGCAAATTGCATATACTTGTGTCACGCCTACGCTCGTTATACACAATCAAATTATCAGATTTTTTTTTATAAATAGGTAAAGCACCATAGATGTGCCTTTAATATTTCCCAAATCGATTCCTAATAAGGGTTACTTGTACTTGATGTATTTTTTACACTGATTTTTCAAAATTTTCAAATCTTGTGTGACCCACAGAGTCCGTTGAAGTTATTCAATTTTTTGAAATTTTGCATGGAGCTCACTTGAGTACCAAGGATTTGCACTTTTTAACTAATTTTTCAAAATTTTGGGGCCCCAAATGGGGGGTATAGGGGCTAATTTCAAAAATTTCAAAATTTGGCGACGACTTGCACTAGGAAACACTATAACGAACTAGTATTTCAAATTTCATCAAAATCGACCGGGTAGTTTTTTCTATTTTGGAGGCAACAGGAAAATCATTTTTTGTCAGATTATTCAAAAACTGAGTTCGCCTATCTCAGTCGTTTTGCAACTTAGAAATTTCGTTAATAGCTCATTTTAAAGAGCTTCAAAATTCATAAAGAAAGTTATTCTTGTACTTTTTTGATTATCCTTATAGTTTCTGTGTAAAATGCATCGGTGGCATGCTCAACATCAAAGGGAAGTTGTGCAGAGAAATATATGCAGTGCCGTTGGTATTTCGGTTTGGGGTTTTTCGCAGACCTACTGGTCTGCATGATCTGTTGGCTTCACCGCGGGGGTTAGCGAACGAAGCGAGCAGGGGGCGGAGCCCTCTAGTACTATTTTGTGAAGGTACTTTTGGTTTAGTTTACATGACTGATTATTGTGCGGTTTGATTTAATGAAGGAAAATTTTTTAATTTTAATCAAACAAACAATTAATTATGAAATGTAATTTTTAATTCATCGTTATATTTTATTTACAAGGGCCCTGTTTGAGTGTTTGGTTTTAGGTTAAACTCTATTTATACCTATTTCTGGAGATTAATTTTGCCCTAGAACGTTTTTACTAATCCGTCTGAAACAGCCAACCTCGGGAGGGTTTTTAACATAGTGTTGTAGTATTAAGGGTCGGCTCTAGCTGTCGGCCATGTTGGCTGACACTCCATAACACCAATGTTAAATTAAAATCCAAATTTTTCCTTTATTTTTTATCGGATAGTTATGAACGATATGTCATTTTAAAGCTATGGCCAATATGCATGCAAATGGCTTTTCCAAAACTAAGAAAAACATTTTGTTTAATATTTATTAACAATTTAAAACATTGATCTTTAATATTTTTGTATGTTGTCACTATTAATTATAGCGAAAAACTGCCAAGCCATTCGTATGAAGAATTTCTTCCCCAAGAGTTCGGTATTTTTTTTAAAACGCTATTTGAACAATTGCGGGTTTTAAATGGATTTAGGCTGAGCACTGTCCGTGTAGCCTACCGTAGCTATAGGGTGATTTTAAATATGTTTTTACGTTGTAACTATTAATTATAGCGAAAAATTACCAAGCCATTCGGATGAAGAATTTTGTCCCCAAGAGTTTGGTATTTAAAAAAAATGCTATTTGAACAATTGCGGGTTTTAAATGGATTTAGGATGAGCAATGTCCGCGTAACCTACCGCCGCTACGCTGGAGTCGCAGGTTGCTTTCTGTGTTACTAGAGCCGACCTAGCCAGCTACGGCGCAATGTAGGCAATTATGATACAGCTTTGTTTAACATTTAGTCTACCATTCACATCACGGCTTCTGAACACTGAATCTGGCGTATTTATACCCAAGAATTCTAAATGTTAATTTGTAATATGGTTTATTACACTATAACGCAAAATAATCAAGCTAAAATGTCCCTCCATCTACAGACAACAGGGAAATTGGAGATTTGATTGGGTTAAATTCGTTTAAGAAATAATTCAATAAAATCACTGCATAGGTTTCTTCTTCCTGTACAAAAATTTCTATAATGACGATAGTCGACTAATTTTCAATTATTATCGATTATTAACATCGTAAACTAATACAACTATCGAAATTTTTTTCAAAGTGATATGAGTATTGAATAGTCTGATTTACCGATCTGAGTTAATCTACATTTGAGTTTCCTAATCATCTTATCTCTAAGAGCCAAGCGTTTGAATCTGATTAGAGTATTTTTTTCTAAATTAACTAAACTGTTTTTGTATCATATGTTCATATATTTAGAACAAATTCGCTTTATTTGAAGCATTTTTGTACAAATATTTTGTCTTTTATACTCACGGAAAAACAAATTTTAAATTTAGAAGAAATCAAAAACGTCCCAATAACCCCAAAATATTGTAACAAATTTATTCAGTTTTTTAAAGGGGTTGTAAAATGTTAAAAAAAATGCATGAACATTGTTTGAATATATAAAGGTTGATTGGAAATGTTTTAACGTTTACTATGTTTCTCTAAAGAAATATTTTTAGGAAAGTGAATACTTTTTTCTGGTTTTAAGTAAAGAATAAGTTTTGCTACATTTTGTCGATTTTTTTGAAAATTTCCATTTGGAAAGTAAGAACACTAAAACAAACTCTTAAAATCTAAAGTTCTCTGTATAGTGTAGACTTGATTCGAATGAGATACATTTTATAAAACTTTTTAAATGATAATGTGCGCTAGTAGCAAAATGGTTGATACCAGTATAGATAAATGTGATTACCTAGGGTTAAAGGCTTTGGTAAAACGAGGCTCAAAATACAAACCGATTTGGGTGGGATTATTTTTCTAAAACTTTGGCATTTAAAAACCACAATGGGCAAGAAAATGGAGCAAATGCAAATGTTTTAATGTAAACTGTTTTACGTGGCTAGCGTGCACTGTCGTAGTTAAAAAAAGATTTTCTAGTTCAGTGTGTTGCAGGGAGAGGAAGTAAGCCATGTGAAAGTTATTTCATTACCTTGTTTACTTGGTTTACTATAGTGTATATTAGATACCATCAACTCCTATAAAAGCGAGAGTACGTACGTGAGTAACATATAATATAACAGCTGACTTCACCAATCACACACTTAACACTTAAACAAACCCAGTACAGATTATACTTTGGGGTTATGTTTACAATTTCAATCATTACAATTTCTTACGAACGAAGTTGATTTTTTTAAATATGAGTTATAGACATAATGTATGCTATAATACGTTACCTATAATATTTGCTTTGAGGTTATAAACTGTATATAAATACAACATTTATCATCAAAATATTCATTTATACAAATTTAAAGAAGAGATACTCCTGTCGTTTAACTTCAGCAACATTCGTACATCTTCGTATAACATATAAACATATTCCATTATTAATGTCTTCATTATAATACTGTATTAGTACTTGTAATCGTTTGATCTATCATTATAAAACAAAAATTAATTAAAAGATAACATTTTTATCTATATTTAGATATATAATCTGTACTTATAAAAGCCAAATGCCATTGACTCATTGACTAATCACACTTTCTCCAAAACCACGAGGCCTACAAACATGAAATTTGGCACTAATACTCTTTATAGGCCCTAGACAAGCACTAAGAAAGGGTTTCCGAAAATTCGAAATTTTAAGGGGGTTTGGGGGGTCAAAGTTACTAAATCACGATTTCTCAAAACCTACCGAACGGATTGCAATGAAATTTGTTACGTAGCTTCCTCTAGGGCCATAGATGCTCGCTAAGAAATGGTTTCAAAAAATTTTAAAGGGGGTTTGGGGAGGGGTCAAAGTGACTGAATCACGATTTCTCCAAAACTACCGAACGGATTGGAAAGATATTTGGTATGTATCTTCCTCTAGAGCGATAGATGCTCACTAAGAAAGGGTTTAAAAAATTCGAAATTTTAAAGGGGTCTGGGGGAAGTCAAAGTTACTAAATCACGATTTCTCAAAAACTACCGAACGGATTGGAATGAAATTTAGTATGTAGTTTTCTCCAGGACCATACGTGCTCAATAAGAAATGATTTCAAAAAATTCTAATTTTTAGGAGGGTTTGGGGGTTCAAAGTTACTAAATCACCCAAAACTTCATCCCCAAAACTTCTGAACGGATTGGAATGAAATTTTGTACGTAGCTTCCTCTAGGGCCGTAGATGCTGATAAGAAAGGGTTTCAAAAATTCGAAATTTTAAAGGGGTCTGGGGAAAGTCAAAGTTACTAAATCACGATTTCTCCAAAAGTACAGAATTGATTGGAACGAAATTTGGTATGTAGCTTCCTCTAGGGCCATAGGTGCTCGCTAAGAAAGGTTTAAAAAAATTCGAAATTTTAGTGGAGGTTGGTCAAAGTTACTAAAAATCCCCATAAGAAATACATAGTGTAATTTATATTTATTGATACAATATATTTTTTGTTAATATAGCCTACATTTAACTTTGATTTATCTATCCGTGCAAAGCCGGAGCAGGCCAGCTAGTAATGTATATAAACACAACATTTTTACAAATAGGCCTACAGTTTTATAACCGTTATAATTGTATACATTTACCGAGTTAAACATTCCCATCAGAATAGTTAGGTAGGCCTAGACAAAGTTGTATTTCTAATGTGTATCTAATTAATCCGCCTGTGATTTTTCACGGGGGCTTACTAGTATAGGTTGTAATAAGTTAGTATATTATTGTATTAGAGTGCAGAAAATATATATGTGTAAGGTTTTGTCCTGACTGAATGACTGACTTGACTGAAGCAAGAACTCGGACACCACGATCACGCACCAGAAACATCCACTTTAGATACTAATGATCAAATATAATATTTCAGGTCACAGTAGATTTAACGTTCATTGTCATATACGAGATAAAAGAAAACAATAAACTCTGTACAAACCTTACCTTAACAGTGTTGTAAGTACTATAGTTGCCGTCGGATGAATGAGGCAGAGGCGAAGACCTCATGGACCTTCCGTGGATCTGCACGTTGGTCTGCATCTTCCTTCACTCACACAACACTACACTTTACACTCGCGATTACACACTTCACGGCACTCAGCACTTTAAACGCGTTTAAACCATTGGCGTAGCGAGTGGAAGAACAACCAGATAATCCAAATTTCTGAAACAATCGTAAAGAAACTGTATCACAAATCCAAATACAAAATATGGTCAAGGGCAGCGGGAAAGGGGGAACTATTTTGTGTAACTTTAGAATATTAACAGAAATAATATATCAACGAAAATGCTATATGACACTTATAAATGGGTACACAAATTAAAATGTAATGCCATCGCCAGCTGTTCATCTCCTACTACGACACATCTTTGCTACACAATTTTCACATATAATTAGCGAATTTCCATAGGAAAAATGAGCTATTGCAGTGGCCCTTATGGTAAGACCCAAGGTTGGGAGTAGCCAATGAGCATCGATCACGGTCCCCAGAACTCGTTTTGGGTGTCATTAAAAATCATACGTATCTATGTGTTCGCACTCTAGCAGCCGCATTTTAAGTCCAATTTGGTTCAAATTTGGTACACAAGTTGGTTGTCTATGTCGCTCGGACGAGTTCGTTAGCCAAAAACTCCAACAATCAGAAGCACGTTTTTTGACCGAAAGTAAGTATTTTTTAGATTTTTCCTATGAGAATGGATTTTTTAAAAAGGTTTTTCTACAAATATAAATGTAGGATGTTATTATGTACATTTTGTTTTTTTACGCGACCTTATAGCTCGCTCGGTTTCCCCAAAATCGACCAAAACGTAAAATACCATAAAAGTACCCGGTTCGAAGCCAAGTAGTGCAAACTCGCGAGGCCACTAGGCGGAAACAAATTCTACTAATATATTGCGTACACACAGACAGCTGTTCAACGCCTTCGTGAGTAGACCTATTTCCCAAATTGTTGGTTGAAACCCTAAAACGTAGGCCTATAAACTTAATTTTGGAAATTTGCTTAACTCACGTCATCGGTCCAGCTGCGTGGTAGAATTATTCTTTTGTTTTTTAGCGAAATTCCATAGGAGAAATGAGCTATTGCAGTGGCTCTTATGGTAAAACCCAAGGTTGGGAGTAGCAAATGAGCACCGATAATAGTCCCCAGAACACGTTTTGAAGTGTCATTAAAAATCATATACATATATATATACATGTATGTATATACTGTATGTGTTCGCACTTAGTGGCCGCATTTTAAGTCCGATTTGGTTCAAATTTGGTACACATGTTGGTTGTCTACGTCGCTTGGACGAGTTCGTTAGCCAAAAAAATTCATCAGTCGGAAGCACGTTTTTTGACCATAAGTAACTATTTTTTGAGATTTGTCCAACGAGAATGAATTTATTTTGAAGTTTTTTCTACAAATATAAATGCAGGGTGTTATTCTGCACATTTTGGTTTTTTACGCGACCTTATAGCTCGCTTGGTTTCCCCAAAATCGAACAAAACGTAAAATACCGTGGAAATGCCCGGTTCAAAGCCATGTGGTGGATTCTACCGTGGGGTTGGCGTGAGTAGCACGCAATGCTTTGTGTGTTGAAGATACTCCCAATACGGGGGTTGGCGTGCGAAGCACGCAATGCATTGTGTATTGAAGATAATCCCAATATGCGGAAAGGAGTAAGAACCATTTGCAGCTATTCAGCACCGTCGTGAATCTATTACCCAAATTGTTGGTTGAAACCCTAAAACATAGGCCTATAAACTTAATTTTGGAAATTTGCTCAACTCACGTCAGCGGTTCAGCTGCGTAGTCGAATTATTAGCGAATTTCCATAGGAAAAATGAGCTATTGCAGTGGCCCTTATTTATGGTAAGACCCAAGGTCGGGAGTAGCAAATAAGCACCGATCATGGTCCCCAGAACACGTTTTGGGGTGTCATTAAAAATCATATATATATATATATATATATATATATATATTGCAACGACGCACGAGTTGCACGACGCTGGGGGAGGAAGTTTGTTTTCCTTTTGTCCCCGCGTTGCGACGTCAACCCTGCAACGACAGACCTTTTTTATGACGTTCGGGAGCCACCTCTGCAATGTAGCCCCGACGCTTGTCTGTCTGTAGGATTTCCCTACTTTGTTACAGAATAAAGAGATTATATCACCTACTGGAAGTTTAAGGCAAATTAATTTTAATAGCCTAGGTGATATAACTCTGGTTAAGATAACTATGCCTATAGTCACCTTAAATAAAAATATTTTATTAAATTCCTTCCAGTTATTCAAGTTACTAGTAACTTTAAATTTGCTCAGCTCAGTAATTAATATTATATTTATTTGACAATCTCCGAGGAGTGAGAACAGTGGAACTTTACCTAGAATAATTAAATTATTTGTGCTTTGTGAAATTCCGTTGGAAATGCCTACTTTGCGTTTCCGCCCTTCAATATTGATCATACACTGAAAACAACTTATCATATAGGATACTTAGATAATAGGAATCTCTTGAACAAGGTAACTTAATTATATTAATTGAAATCAAAAGAAAATTTATTCAATAAAAAACTCAAAATACTCTGTGGTTCTTTCCACTACAAAAACATAAATTTTAAACTAAATTTACTATTTACATAAATTTTAACTCTTTTAGGTAGAACCATTTATTATTCAGTTATACTTAATTATTCCTTCCTTTTTAATATTTATTATTTAATTATTTAATTATGAAAATGATTTTATATATTTAATTTACAAGATTAATAATTTTATATTTTGAAAAACCTAATTTTTTATCTCAACCCAGTATCAATAATTATTTAAATTTAACTCAGGCAATATTTTAATAAGGGATATCGTAACTTTTCTGACAGACCTTTTATTACTGCGACCCTGGACTCTGAACACCTTTCCCAAGAATGTTGATTGAAATCCAGCTTCCCTGAAGTCCGGTTATCGTTGGTGCGGTTGAACGTCTCTCGTGGTCTCAGCTTTTTCCTGGTTTGACTTTCCCTGATGTCTTCTAACGTTTTCCCTGATTTGGTTTAACGCCTTCCCTGATTTGGTTTCCGCTTCTTATTCCAGTAGTCCTTCAAAGTCCATGTGTGGTTCCAGTTATCGTCATTACATCAGTCCTGTGATTCCTGTAGACTACGTCATTTATAGGTTTTTTGACGCACCCGCTATATAATTAACTATAGCGTAATTCACTCAAACTGTTCAATCGTTTTTTCACTGTCTGTAATACTAACTGATTTTACACTGTCTTTGTTCATTTAACTCGTATTTACGTTTGATAAATTTTAATGAAAACTGTTACTTGAAATATTATATCGCATAATATTATAATTAATTAAAATGTTCACTGTTTGATTGACACATATCTTACTGCTGTCTTTATAAAACACTGCTTCTAAGTACGTTACTATAACATCGCAGATCCGTCTAACAACGTCGATCCAATGAAAAAACTCAAAGAGTGAGAGAGCGATTCCAGCTTCCAGATAGATCGATAGTTATGTCTGAGATAGGTAGATCGTTAGATAGGTCGTTCGATAGGTAGATAGATAGTTAGCTATGTAATAGATAGGTCGTTAGATCGTTAGATGCGCGGCTCCCGCTGTACTCCACTTATATAGCCTCCTTTGCCGCCTTCCGAGTACCAACTGCCTTTCTTATTTTTCCATCCCTTGTTCGATAGCTTGCCATGCAACTTGCATTGATTTCTTTAAGTTTTAGGTTGGTACTCCCCCCACTAACTTCTTCGTTAGGCCTTGCCATCAGCTAATCTAGATCTCCCCTCCTAACATTTTCTCCTATTGTCTTACGTATTTTCCTCGTAGTTTTCCTTTAACTGCTTTCATGAACTTGCGGTTTTCGTAATCGTATTCCTGATACATTTTCCTTTCTTCTCAAACTTGAGTGATGGTCGTACTACGTTTGGTTCGCTTATGGCGCTGCCTCGCGTATTCCACGGTTTTTCCTCACGAAAACTTTTCTGGTTTTGAAGGAAAATCTTTTTTCTTTTTTCTTCTATGTTGGTTATTATTTTATGATATATTAGCCAAAATTTCCATTCTGTCCGAAGATTTTTCTTCTGTTTTTGGGACTTGCAAAATTTGCCAAATTTAACATTTACTTTTGAAATTGAATTTTAACTTTAAAATTGATACTTTCGATTGAGATTTACAATTTTATACCCTTACTACCTTCTTAACACTAGGTTATTATTTTTACCACCTTTTTCATTCTATTTTTAGCCAAATATAGGTATGAACTTTCTCACCTATTATTTTAATTAATTAACAATTTATAAACTTTTTATCTTATAAAATTTTTACTTCTTTACAACTTGTTTACTTTTTCATTTTCCCTTTTTCATTTTTTATGGTGCTTTTTCACCTTCAAACTTTAACAATTATCTCTAACTTTTAAAATACCAAAAATTCCTTAATTTGTTATTTAACATTTTTTATACAATTTTTCTTACGCTTTTCAAAAATATCTTTTTCATCTAATTTTGATGAAATTTGAGAATTTCCTATAACTTTAACTCTTTATAACTTTAACATTTTTTATTTTACAAAATTGTGACTTCCATGAACAATGTTTCCACCTCCCGTGTTTCACATTTACCCATAAAATTCATCAATTTTATACTTTTATTTAACACCTTATTCCTGTATAAAAACAACTAATTTTTCTAAGTCTTTCAGGCAACTCGAAACAAGTTCCTGGACAAAAGTCCATCTCTGTTGACACAGTACAGTTGGCCGGGACTTGTCGTATTCTAATCTAGTTAAGTATAGGGTGTACCTCAACTTCTGCTATGAAATCTTGATTTTTGCAGTTTTACAACAAAACTCAATTTTTCACGCATTGCATAAGGTTTATCCGTTGCAAACTCCCGCTCTTAAAGATGAGTTATTCTCACAGAAAGAATAAGGAATCAAAACTCTTTTTTCCTTACCCTCTTATCTTTTTTGGTTCTACCTGTACATAGTTTACTTACTCTAACATACCATAAATTCATTTTAATTACATCTATCTCGAAGTCTTCCTGAAATTTTACATATTTTTATATACACATCAATTTTCATATTTCACATACATTTCAATATTTCTAACTTACTTCATTTGGAAGTATCGATTTCCTGTAAACTTATATACATTTTATTACAATTACAATTTTTTATTACCCTTGGTTTCTCGCTTTGAGAGTTCGTCCACTGAAAACATACATTTTATAATAACATTTTCTCCTTTTTTGGAGTAATCGTCCACTGAAATACATTAATCACACTTTTTATTTTATATTGTCAATTTTTGTCTTTTGGGGACTTAAAACACTTGCCTGGTTACCCTATATTTACAATTATATCAAAATATACTGGGTTGATTAACCTAACATATACTACTAACTTTGATCATCATTATTTCTCGCGTATTATTTTACTTTAACAATTTTATTTTATTTTTACCTTCATTAGCCTACGAATATTCCTTTTATCTCTCCATTGCTTCCTTACTTACTTCTTTGGCTGGTCAGACCAAACTTTATTTACCCTTTTACTTTTTCAATTTCTTTTACTACTATTTCTTCAGTACATCCGCTTACTTTCCCATTTTCTTCACCTTTACTTGGTTTTTTAGAAAATTTTAATAACTTATTGCCTACTCTTTTTTCAGCTCATCCGCAAAATTGTTGCCTCCTAACATACAACACTCCTCTTCCTTCGTTTTTTACGTTTGCTTCTTGCAAACAACGCGTAAGCCCCTAAACTCGCTTACTCCGAATAGCAACCACCTTTCTTTTGTCTTAAGATGTCATTAGACGTTTTAACTGTTGCTTCTTTACTAACAACAATCGTTCATAAATTTGTTTCAGTGCCCATTCCTTTCAGGTCACCCTGTATCTCACTCTACATCTGTCATTTACAAAATACATTTACATTGTTTATTTTCGTCACAGCTGATAACCGACCTTGGTTGCATTACCTCCATTCATTGCTATAGGCCTAAGTACAACGACCCTTCGACTCAATCAGCTGTGTTTAGTTTCAGCCAACTTGCTTCCCCATTCCATTTCCGTCCTTTCACTGCTACACTTTATCAATGAACTTTGTGTTAGGCCTATGCCTTTCTCATAGCCTCGTTTATCGTTCTAATAAATTCAATGCACTCCTGTACTCTGTATATTTACAAGTTAAACTATTCCTAAACTACTATTTACATCTGACAATGATTTCTATCTACAACTCTTTCTATTATTTCCTCTGGTACTATTATTCTTGTTTTATTGTTTATTGTGGAACATAACACATTGTCTCTTATTATAAAATTTGGATAATTTTCTATATTATTTATTTTCTCACGGCATTCTAAATTTCTAATTTGGTAGTCCCTAAAATTTACAAATAACTCTCTTAAATTTGGCTTTATCCTTATTTCTTGTATTTTTAATTTGCATTTATCTTCCACTCCCGTACAGTTCCCATACATCCTACTTGCCACATCGCATGGTACATTTTCCTTTCCTGTACAGTGTTGCACATTTGGGTTATACTCTTGTATACCGAGTATCCATCTTCTCATTCTGCTGTTTTGGAACTTACATGATGTTAGAAATTTCAGTGCCATATTATCGGTAATTATATTTAGCGGAGCTCCTATTACTAACGGACGAAACTTCTGCAAGCCATACACAATCGCCAACAACTCCAACTCGCAGATTGTATAATGTTTCTCGTACGGTTTTAAAGTTCGGCTTACAAAACCTATTATTTGTTTTGCACCATTCCTGTCTAGCTGATATAATTGACAAGCTATAGCACCTGTGCTTGCGTCTGTCTGCAGATAGGTCTCCCTTCCTTCTTCCGGATGTGCTATAACCACCGCTTCTATAAACAACCTCTTAACATCTTGAAACGCTTTTTTCATTTCGTCGTCCCATATCCATTTTTGTCCCTTTTTTAACAACTTATACAGTGGTCTTGTTGCTCCTGCATATTTTTCTGTGAATCTCGAATAATAATTAACAAACCCCAGAAACGATTGTAGCTGTTTTACTGTACGTGGTTCTGGAAAATCTCTTATGGTTGTTAATTTTTCCGGATCAGTGCTAACTCCTTCTGGTGTGAATATAAAACCCAAAAACTTTACTACTTCCTGACAGAAAACTGTCTTCTTAGGATTTATGGTTAAACCTCCTTCCTTGAATTTCTGAAATATTTGTTCTAGATGCTGTATATGTTCTTCGAACGTCTCAGACAAACATAGCAAATCGTCGACATAATTTAACGTAAACTCTTCTATTTCCTTACCTAAGGTAATATCTACAGTTCTTATCAAGGCAGATAAAGAGTTCTGAAGGCCGTACGGTACCACTTTAAAATTATAAACTTTGTTATCAAACAAAAATCCTGTGTATTTTCTTGATTCTGGTTTGAGCGGTATTTGCCAGAAACTCGAAGTTAAATCAATTTTACTTATGTATTTTTTCCGCCGTCCTTTCCTTAAGATATCATCTATAGGCGGTGCACTTTCAAAATCTGGAGTTATAATTTTGTTTAGTTTCCTGGCATCCATACACAATCGTATCGATCCGTCCGGCTTCACAACAGTCACCATTGGGTTTATATAAGGTGTCCTAGATCGCTCTATAATATTGTTTTCCAGCATCTGGTCCAGTTCCTCCCTAACTTTTTTTCTATAATTCATTGGGATGGGGTAATTTCTATTTACAAAAGTTTCAGTTTTTTCCAACTTTAATTCATGTTCATATAATTTTGATAAGCCAGGCCGTTCTGAAAATATCGACTTATATTTCTCAATTAACTCCTGTAAAATCCCCTCTTCCCTTGTATTAAGTATCGTAGCATGACATTTTGAATCGCCTAGTTTAATTTGTTTACATCCTATCAGCTGTGTTTGCGTAGTCGCTCGCCCTCGGCCTTGGTACGGTCTCGTATTACTTTCCCTTTCCATTTTTGCTAGACACTCTGTCTCCGAGATTAGGCCTACGCTTTCTTTTATCTTCGTATGCTTTCTAACAAACGCACCCTCTTTACCGTTATTATTTCTTATAGAATCCGAATTGCTTTTAAAACGAGCTTTAGTTGACTTGTTCCTTCGGCCTAAATCGCTATGGTTTTTACGCATCTCATTATAATCAGTGTTTGAATGATTTGCATAATTTTCATATATTCGTTTGATACTATTATTAATTGGATTATTTCGCGTGGTGTAACAGTGCTTTAGTGAAGTTTTTGTTTTGACTATGCTTTGACTACAACTTATTTTTGGATTACGGTTAACAACGTTATAACTACTCCCCCTTATATCAAATTTTATTTTATTTTTATTCTTACGCGCTTTTTCATCCCTGGTTTCCTTTGTGAACCTTCTGGCGATGAACTCCTTCCTTTTCTTTTCCCTTAATCTCCATTGAAGTGAATTTCTCTCATTCTTCAACCCTTCTATGCCTCCTAACGTTTTAACCCTACATCCTGTTGTTTTCCCGTCTTGCTGCGCCATTTTACTTCCTGCTTTTGTTTCTCCCGCTACTTGATTTAATCCGTTTAAGCTAATTAACCCCTTCACGTTCTCTACACTTTTGTTTACGTTAATTGCTTGTTTATTATTAATAATGTTCCCTTCATTTTTATTATCTAATTTAATTGATTTTTTAATTTGCTTATTTATTTGATTTTCACACCTTAACTTTAAACACTTCCCTTTAATTTGACTTATTGCCTTTTGTTTATTTATAAATGGTAACTCATATATTATCCCTTCGTATGACCACCTTATAAATCTTTTCTCCATATTTATTTTCGCCTGCATTTCATACAATGCATCACACCCTATAAGTATTCTGGATTTTAACCCTTTCACTATTAATAATTTTAAATCCATTTCTTTATTTTGAACTTTATATTTTAACATAATTTGGCGGTGTACTTTTTGAACTTTACCTTTAAGCGCTCCAATTATTTCTACGTTTGCTACTGGAAGTTCCATTATTGGTATTCCTTCCGCTTTCAGCTGCTCGTAATAATCCTGTTGCATAACTGTTATTTCAGATCCAGTGTCTATTTCCATAATAGCCTGTAAATGACCAATTTCCACTAATATCGCCGGGATTTCCTCTATTGGTTTATCTTTAATAATTTCCTCCCCTTCATTAGCTAACAAATCCTCGCGAATATTATAGTGTATATTACTTAAGGGTTTCTGTACACATACTGCCGTTTCATTTTTTATTACCGTGTTTTCCGGTTTTTTAATAAACTCCCTCTTAATTATTTTTTCGCCCCTTCTATTTACTTTATTTATTCGATTTTTAGTTATATCATCAGCCCTAAAACTCCGAAGCCTATTTTTCAGAACCTCCTTTCCTAGTTTCCCTGTTTCGGCTTTGAATTAGGATTTTGATTTGATGGACCGGGTCTTGGGTTATTAGGGTGTATGGTATTTCTTGGGTTTTGCGAATAGGATTGCGGGTTAGGTTTCGGATAGGGTTGGGGGTTTTGCCTGTTATTATTATTATTATTCGGCGTTCCTGTAGGCCTATTTCCCCTACGCGCTTCCTCCATCATATCTATACTATTTAGAAATTGTATGGCTTCTCTAACCGTCTCGCTATGCTTTCCCATTGCCGCTAACCTAATCTGGTCATTAAAATGCTGGAATATAGTAAACACTAAATATCCCTCCGGAATCGGTGGATCTAAATCTCTAGCCTTGTTTACTAATTTACAAAAATAATCTGCTCGCGTAAGATTACTATTATCATTATACCTACCATATTCTATTTTATTTCTTATTAATTTTTGCTTCTGTAACGACCAATAATTTTTTAAGAAACATTCTTTAAACCCTGTGTACCCTATATTTTCTGTTTGCATAACTTGCCACCATTCTAATGCACTACCCCTTAATTGTCGCACTGCAAACTTTAACTTTTCTTGATCGCTAAAAAATGGATTAGTTTCCTCGATCAAATTTTCTACCTCCCTTATAAATTGCTGAGGGCGTTCGTGTGGATTTCCCCAAAATTCTATTTTTTTACACTCCCCCTCATATCTCGGCATTACCAGGCTCCTAACCATACCTGGCTGTCCCCCTAATTCTAGCACTTTTTGTTCTACCTTCGTTACCCTATTTGTAATTATTTTAAAATTTTCATCAGTTTTCTTTTTAATTACCCCTGTAGATTCTTCTAACAATTGTATACTGCCTACAATATCCTCAAGCCTTTCTTCTACCTGTTTGTGTTGACTTAAACACCTTTCTTTTTCTCCATTTATTTCCTGCGATACTCCTTCCAATTTTCCTGAAATTAATGTATATAATTGTTTCTGCTCTTCTTCTCGCAGCCTCCTATCATTCGCTTTTTCTTCTTCTCGCAACCTCCTTTCGTTCGCTTTATCTTCTTCTATCTTAGCCTCTTTTAGCCGCCTTCTTTCTTCTTTTAATTGTTTTTCTTCAGCTTTCTCTTTCTTTAGCATCTCCATAAATTCTTTAAGTTCTTTGTTCGCCATTTTGCTCTTAGAAATTTCTCCTTATTTGTCGGAAGTAAAATATTCGTAGCCTAACTACTTTTATTTTATTTTTCTTAACTTTTTTGAAAACCCCCTTTTTCTATTTACGTTTTTACCGCGACAAATTATTTCTAAGGTGCTTGGCCTACTCCCCCTCTTAAACTGCGGAATACCAAACCCGGGAAATATTTAATGTTGATCAAATTCACTAGTATGTTTACACAATCTAACTTAATTCTTATTATAACACATACATATAAGCACAAATAATTTATTCTGTCAGTTCTGGACTTTATTTAACCTTCCGTTAAATCAAGCCACACCGGTGGGCGCCAACTCTGCAACGAGTCGAGCCCCACGTTGGCTGCGCCAACTCTGCAACGACGCACGAGTTGCACGACGCTGGGGGAGGAAGTTTGTTTT
>JAGFPH010018192.1:0-16654 GCA_018207615.1 Philaenus spumarius | reverse complement strand
ACTTTGGGCCTTTCGGCTAACGAGCATGTTTTTTTGGGTTTTTAATATTTTATGGTCCCCCGCGGGATTTGAACCCGGGACGTCTTGCTTATGAGGCAAGTACCATAGCCGTTGAGCTATGACAGAGGACTTAAATAAACTGTCTGCACTTAACATTTATAAAACTTATATCAATATAAAGATTACAAAATACCCTAAAAGTTTTATTTGTGTCATTTTTTCATAACTTGTCTCATATTAATAAAAATAGCTAAACATGTAATTATTGTAATAGAAAAGTTAAAATTTTAACATTAAATTTAAAAATACACAGTAAATAATTGTTTTATAGCTTAAACGAATCGGTCATTTCAGAAACGACACATGTGACATTTTTTTGAAATTTCACTTTTTTATATTTTTTTGTAGTTCTTTGGTAGACCTACCATTCTGTGCAGAAATGACTCTAGTGCTATGGTTCCTTACCTGTTAAATTAGGCTTACAATATTTCGTTCCATGCAGAAACGACACAAGTGTAAGCACATGTATTGTTTCTGCACTGAACGAATATTTCATCTGTTTCTTGTTGCCGTTGGTAACCCTGTAATATTGAAATAAGCTGTGGTTTTACAGCTTTGCTTTCTACAGATGTTTAATAAATAGTTAATAAACATTGTTTCTTAACATACAAATACTATTTTGCTACAATGTCAAGTGAAAGTAGTGATAGTGAACCAGTCGTTAAAAAAGGAAAATGTGGAAGAAATGAAGCTGAATACAAGAGAAACATTATCAAACATGCTAGAGTAAAAGGTGTACAATATTCATCCTATTCGGGTAAGGAGGTTAATGCTAAGGTTCAAGAGACTTTTAGTTGCAAATGTGCAGAAAAGTGTTATTTCAACTTATCTGAAGAAAACAAAACTGAAATGTGGGACTATTTCTACTCATTAGACACTAAAAATGTACAAGATGCATTCCTTCAAAGTTTAATTGAGAAGCGGGAACCTATAAGACGTCGGAAGCCTAACGATAGGAAGATGGATAGGCCTGTTGGGGAAGATGAGTCTACTATGGACGATGATATTTCTGCAGAGGCAGACTCTAGCGCAGTAAGTAGGAAAAAAGATAACTTTTTTACTTATAACATTAAGGTTAATGGGAAAATCCAAGAGGTGTGTAAAAATACATTCATGAAGTTACATGGCATAACTGTCAGCCGTGTACGTCGTTTGTGTAACTTACTTGTTGCTGGCAAAAGCCCAAAAGACGCGAGAGGTAAAGAGCGAAGTGGTAATGCTGTGAGTGGCGAAGTTTGCCAAGTGATTCATGATCACATTACTAAGTATGATTTAAAAACCACTCACTATGGTGGTAAACCCAAGCATTATTTAGATGCTAGATTAAACATCAAAATCATGCACCAGATGTTTTTGGAGGAGTACCCTGTATATGAAGGCATAGTGAAATATAAGTTTTTCCTACAATACTACCAGGAAAATTTTAATTATAGTTTTGGGCGACCTCAAGTGGATGTATGCAGTGCCTGCGAAGCGTTTTCTATGAAAATGAAAGACAAAATCCTTAGTGATAATGCTAAAAGGAATGTAGCGGCGGAGCAAATGTTACACAAGAGGCGTTCTAAAAAGTTTTATGAAGCTTTGAAAGTTGCTGGGGAAATTGAAGATGATGACACAGCTGCAATATGCTTCGATTTTATGGCTACACAACCACTTCCACGCATTCCAGTGCAAGAGGTATTTTATCTTAGACAATTAAATGTGAATATTTTTTGCATCCACGACCTAAAAAGTGGCCATGCAGACCTGCATTTGTATCATGAAGGCGAAGCTTCAAAGTCCCCCAATGAGGTATGTACGTTTCTTTGGCAATACATACAAAAATTACCAGAAAAAGTGAAAAAGCTGTATGTTTTCAGTGATGGGACAGGAGGGCAAAACAAAAATCACACCTTACTCCGATTCTTGTTATTTTTGCGTGACAGTGAGAGGTTTGAGAAAATTATTCATTTTTTCCCAGTGAGAGGACACTCCTTCATGCCATGTGATCGCGACTTTGGTGTCCTCAAACGGAGTTTGAGGAAGTCCGATCGCATCTATACTGTTCAGCAATATGGGGAGCTGTTTCTGCGGTCATCTACAAAAGATAGATTTACTATTCACTACAGTAAAACAGAAGAAATCCTAGACTTTCATAACTGGTGGCCAGTTTTTTATAAAAAACAAACGTGTTCAGACGAAACGTCAGGCCGTGCAGTTCGCCCAGAGGACAAGGTTTACTTCAAAATTTCTAATTATAAACAGTTTATATTGAACAAAGAGTCCAAGGGCAAGGTTGTTGGTAAACTTTTTATCGGAGGACTAGTGGAAAACACATTTTCCCTTGGCAAAACAAAAGGGAATGTACAACCTCCTACAAAACAAGCCTATTTAAACGGAAAAATACCAATAAAAAATGAAAAAATGATGGACCTAAAAAAGTTGAAACCCTATTTGATTGGCTACGAAGAATTTTATGATGTCATCTATCAATGGCCAACATCAGTAACTACTGTTGATGACAATGTACCAACCATCGAAGCTGACGAGACATTGGACTAAGCCCCGTAGTGAAAAACACGTTGGACTATTGCATTTTTTTATAGCCTACACTCCTAAAAACAAAACAATTAATGGAGTTTTTATAATATGTGATTCTCTTTGATGTTTTTGTAATAAATAAATACTGTTGCTGTGTGTATAATACTCATTATTAATTTGTTTAAGTCCATTACATACTATGAGTATGTCATTCCTTGCATAAACAACACATGTGTAATTTTTTTAAAAATTTTTTAAAAATTACTTTTTAAACATAAAAATCTAAAATTTGTACTAGGAGTTTGCTAATTAGTGTATTGTAACATATAAATTATCATTACAAGTTACTATGGAAACTGGTTTGATTACGCAGTTTTTTTCGTTTTTCCGAAAGTTAAGAAAATGTCACATGTGTCGTTTCTGAAATGACCGATTCACTGTCGCAAAGAACATTTTTGATAGAAAATATTATAAGGATTACAATAACGAAATAAAAATTACTCTATCGCTTTTTATCTCTTAGATATTGACAAAATAAAAAATCTTTCAAAAGTGAACTTTAATGGGGGGTAGGGGGGGAAGCAAGAGGGGGAGGGGCGGGGACTTTTGTGTAAATACTCCTCTTATACTATTGTAACATCTGACAAAATTTCAGCTTTTCACTAATTACTTCCCACTAAGGCCTATTTTTTCCCTTTATTGACTGGGCTATAATGTATTTAACATGCGCTGCGTTTGTGGTACCACAGATCGAAAAAAGTAGCTCCCACATACCACATGCGATTGTGGTCCGTGTGCAACCGATCCACGGTAACTAGAACTACACGGTATGTGTCACGAGACAGCAGCGCAGTAACTCTGAGCTTAAATGACGTCACTGCCACCGTCTCATGCTTCCCGCCTAGCAGAAGCAGATTGACTTACACGAACTATTTACGCAAACAGCGATTTGCTGGGTTAGTTATGTGTAATTTTTACACAAATGTGTCGTTTTAATTTATAGTTTTTACTAATTTTGACTTTCACTTAATTTCATTGACAATGTTGCGAGCACCTACAGCCTACAAGGAAGCTACGTACCAAATTTCATTCCAGTTCGTTCTTTAGGGATTTTTAATAACTTTGACCCCCCTTCCAAACCGCCCTAAAATTTCGAATTTCTTTTAACCCTTTCTTAGCGAGGGTTTAAATTAGCTGGGGATCGTAGAAAAGATATTTGAATCACTTTGTAACATCCGCGTTAATTTAGGATGTAACAAACTGGTTCAAATAGAGTTTGTAATTTTAAATGTATAGGCCTAATTAGTATAAGATATTGTTTAGTACTTAAATATGCAATTATATACCAAAATAAAGCTACGAATGTGATATTTTAATGGCATTTAGTTTAATTCAGATTGTTTGTTTAGTTTCCAATATAATATGTTTAAACTCGTGTATGTTTATGGTTATGCATGGTGTCAAATAATTTGTTTGTTATTATTATTATTGATAGCGAAAATATATTTTGAAAAGTATTAAAAAATTCATAGTTATGATATATTTTATATAAACAATATTTAAACAGCATATCTCTAAGTAGGCCTATATAGATAGGTATTTAATAACCAATGTTTGAGTTGAATTATAATTCTGTAAGCATTTTACTCAACGTGTTTTTTGTTGTAAAAATTTTTTTCCTTGTGTTTGTTTATAGTTTTTTAATCTAACCTTAAAAAGCTGTTAGTTTTGAAGAGTATTAAAGTGATTATAAATTTGCTAAGTAATGTTGCTATGGTAATGATTGTAAACAAACATAACGTGTTGCTAAGCTTTTTATACGAATAGCTGTTTTTTTAAGCTATGGTTTGTTCTAGTTACCGTGAACCGATCTTACTCGCGCCTCGCCGTCGTCTGGCCGTTTTACCGCAGCGTTTTAGTATATTATATTAGTACAGACTGATATAAAAAGGACTTGAGTTCAAAATATTGGGTTAGTTGCAATTCAATATTTGGGACTTTTAGACGTAATGTGATTGTAATATGTACCTAAGATCAGTGGCGGATCCACGGGGGGGGGGGGGGGGGGAAACGAAGAAAGTAGGAAACCAGATATACATTTTGATGGCAATATCTTAGGTACATATTACAATCACATTACATCTAAACTAAAAGTCACAAATATTGAATTGCAACCAACCCGATATTTTGAACTCCAGTCTTTGTTTTATCAGTCTGTACTAATATTATAAGCGCTGCGGTAAAACGGCCAGACGGCGTGGCGCGAGTAAGGGTATATCTATACTGGCCAGCCTTAGACTATGGTTCTCGGAATTATGCATCAACAATCCATTATGCATTATCGAGGTCTCGATAATGGAGGAACTCCGAAACGCGTCGACAAACTTTAGTGAAAGTGTTACGTTAGGATTGGCAGAAAATTGTACTACAACTTATTTCATGGATCCTAGCAGATATAATTTGTATTATAATTGCCACTATTTTTATTTTTACATACTATTTTTAGAAGTTTTGAGATTTAAGAAAAACTAATATAAGTTAGTAACATCTATTACGTAAATTGTTTTGTATTCCAACAAAATTAAAAGCATTAAAAGAATAAATAGCCTGAAATTTACTAACCTATAGTCTTTAGTCACAGCACTCATCAGTAGTTGGTGTGCTACAAGTCATTGCCGACAACTCACTAACGAAACGCCAAACGATCGCCGGACCGTTTTTTAATCTATAGGCTATTTTTTTAATGCTTTCATTGTTGTTGCAATACCCTAGCAACGATTGAAATTAGTGGCCTCCGTATAATACGTAAGTACCGGTCTTTGATAGATTCGTTTTTTACTCGCGCTTCCAACAAATGTATGTTATTAAGTATTGTGCAATTATAATTCTTTGCAAGAATATAAAAAGGCGTTCATGCCGAAATTAACTACAGTAATCCATTAACTAAGCAACTTACATGAAATTCACGTTTTTTTTTTAACGAGCAATACTAAATATTTGTGACAAAGATCTTTTCTCCATCTTTCTCCACTCCCTTATTCAAGTTTTGTGTACCTTGCCAGTCAGCAGTACACGCTGGCGAATACGCGTAAACCGGGCGCTATCAACGCCGTACCAAGTTATACGGAGCGCTGTCAACGCGCACTCGCACTCTCGGCGCAGACCAGAGAGGCCACAGTAGTCAGTATCGAACAGCAGCCACCTCTGTATGACGTTAAGTCAAAGGATTATAGCAATAAATAATTGAAAGCTAAATGCTGTAATGAGGTTTTTGAGACAATGCCTCATCGTCTACCCTTCCTCCTACACAATTCCTCATATGTTTTTACTATTTTTAATACACCTATGCAGCCTAACTGAATGGTGTCCATCTTGGAAGTGAGTGACGCCACGTTGACAGAGTCCCGCGTTGACGACACGTTACAACCCGCTTTCAACGTCATAACTTGGGAATTTAACGCCTGGTTTTCAGCGTTATGAACGCGGCGCTGACAACGCCCGTATAGCATGGCCCTTAAGGCACTTGAAGTAGTAGACAAAAACAACCATGGTTCAGAAAAGGTTGGTTGGATTGGCTCTCTTATATACACACCATGATATATAGCCTACCTATTGAACCCAACCAAGTGATCGAGAGATTCGAACAATCAGGAGAAAACCTTAGACTTTCTCTATAGCGTTAGGCCTAAGTACACTCAATATAAATTTAACTTCAAAATGTTGTTATTTTAAGCTAAACAGCCACCTGTTCATTTATAATTAGTATCAAGCTTGTTTCTTTGAAGTCATAATGGTAATTGTTTTCTATTAGTAGTCTACTCTTTAAACATCTGTAGTTCTGTTCAAATAATTAAAAGGTTTACTATTCAACTATTATACAAAATCTGAATAGTAAGATTTAAAAAATCTTGTAAAAAACTTAAAATACTGAAGGAAATTTTAACATGAAAATGCTCCCAAATTGGTTATTTTTAGTTTGACAATTTCAAACTACATATCCTATAAACCTCCCCCCTCCAGAAAGTTCCCCTCCCAAAATGATGCCCTGGATCAGCCACTGCCTAAGATATTTGCCATCAAAATGTATACCTGGCTTCCTATTTTCTTTTTTTTTAGGTTTAGGGGGGGGGGGGATTCACCACTGTTACAGGCATAGCAAATTTCCCCAATTAACAGATTCCGTTCCAGCTGAGTCGATTCCGAAATAGCCTATAGTGCGTGCCCTGTCTAAGTCAAGGTGGGGGAGGGATTGTATGCTGTGTTAAAGTTTTACTATAGCAGAGAAATCTATTTTGAAATGTAGGCATTTAAACCATAAGAATTTGATTTGAATATAAATTAATGTACATGTACAGTATTTGTAAATACCAAAACAGAAAAAAAGGACTTGGTTAATGTTCCCTTCTATGTTGTTTTTATTTTACCTTGTTTTTATGTAATTCCTGTTGTTTGCTTTAATTTTAACTTGTAAGAGGCTTCATTATAGTTAGAATCTACTGTTTATTCTATAAATCTGTAACTCTGACTTCAAAGTAGACTATATATTCTTTATTGTAGGCATAGGCTGCAAACGCTAGATATAGAGGCATTGCAGTTTGCAATTATTGTGCAAATAGACGTTACCATAAACAAAAAACAAGAATTATGTAACTAATATGTTTATTATATTTATATGTTGTTCATATCCGTGTTAGTTTTGTTCCTTTTGTTTCAAACATATTATTTTAAAATATATAATTTTTATAAGTACTTTTAAAGTTTTTTACTACTATTTGTTAAATCTATGTCACTGAGCGCGGAATATTTTGAGCTGTGGCAACCGTTAAAATTTAAACAGTTTTCAGGATGGGCTGGGTATCGTAGCATGCGCGGCGTTGTACTAACCTGACATGAAGACATTTTTCACGTTGGCATCGCTGAGTAAACTCAGTAAAGCAATACATTTTTCATCAAAAAAGTTAACTTATATTAAAAAAAGTTCCGACAAGTAATAATCAAATGGCGGTTTACATTAAAAAAAGACAATACTATACTACTGTATATTACCTAACATACTACTGTACTACCAGTGGAAGCACGATGTTTGTGGTAAGGCTAGTAGGACCACAGAGGATATAAGTAATACCAGAGTGCTCGAAGGATAGGGAAATGTGTTTCGCCTTTACTGTAGCGCTGGTGTAGCGTCGGAACAGAGCTTAGTTACCAAGAGGCTAGCGACGTTGCCGTTTTGAACAGTGTGTGAGAGAGAGAGGAGATGGACAGCTAATGCACGCACGCACTGTTACTCGACTCGACTCCTATCTCATTGCATTTTGACTACTGGTGCACTGATAATAATTTTTGCAGCGGGAATTCTTGTATAATGCGTCTAAAGTTTTGTAAAAATAAAGTACACTTATTCATTCAATTAATAATAAATTTTTGAAAAAAATAAACCAACTTCAAAAAAAAAAACAAAAACAACAAAATGCTGAAACTAAAAAGTAAAAAAAATTAGTATATTGAGCAAACGTAATTTATTCAAAGCCGATACAAACAAATTTTTGAAGTCGGCGCCAAATTTATTATTAATTTATTTAAATAAATCAAGTTTACAAGAAATTAAAATGATTGGAGTTGTATATTTAATATTTAAGGTTTCAGGGGTTGTTTCAACCCTTAAACGCGAAATATTTTAAATCCTTTCTTACTGCGCTACTAGCACCTATGAGTAATACAATTTCTGTACCAAATTCCACGTTCCTAGGCCATATGGTTTTTGAGATATAAAACAAACAATATTTATGGTTTTAGGGGTTGTTTCAATCCTTAAACGCGAAATATTTTAAAACCCTTTCTTAGTGCGCCTCTAGAGCCTATGAGCAATATGTGTACCAAATTTCAAATTCCTAGGAGGTATGGTTTTCAAGATACTGTGATGAGTGAGTCAGTCAGTGGTATTTCAGCTTTATATATACATTCTAATGGAAAATTCAAATGTTCCGCCAAAATGACGTACTTTATTGACAAATGCTAGCTATGTTCTGGGCCGATTTTTAAAAAACTGGAGTGGGACCACCGGGGGATGATCCTCTTTCATTTAATATTTTTTTTATCGAAATCGGTCTATTAGTTTCGGAGTAATCGCTGAACAAACATAAAAAAAAGCATATAAACAGGTCGAATTGAGAACCTCCTCCTTTTTTTGAAGTCGGTTAAAAACGAACATCTTCATTGAACAAATATAATTCCATCATAGTACTGTACAAATACATAAAACTACAGTTTAAAGTTATCTAACTAGTTAAGTTATAGTACTAGCCGTATATAAATAAAACTAAAAATTAATAATAGTTATGACAAATAAACAAAGAATGTAAAAGAAACCTTAACTATAAAAAGATTAAGTTTTAAAATGACATTACGAACTTTAACACTACACATTCGAGAGCTAAACACTTTGGCGACAAAAAAGGACACTGGGCCGAGTGTTGGCTGCACGACTTGGCAACGTTAGCTAGCTAACATCGCTTGTCGCGCTCTGCTGCGGCCAGCTAACATATTAACGAAATTACCGAAACACATCTTCCTATCCTTCGAACACTCTGGGTATTACCATTGAAGAAACAACACTGTTTCTTCAATGGTATTACTTACTCTGTGGTAGGACGCTGCACGCTGTTTATCCCTCCCCCGAGTCCCCCCTCCAGTAACGTATGGCACAACTCATTAGTTATTCCGTGCTCGGTGTAAAGTTTAAACGCGTAAGATGATACCATTATCTCGATATTTTATGCCTAAGAGTAATACCTCTCTAAGACGTAATTTTCAATCGGCCTCCTAAAGGGGTCTAGAACGGTACCGACACATCTTAATAATTGAGACTAGAAGGAAGTTTTCAAAGATATCGTGGCACTCGGCAGAAAAAATTCTGTATTTTTTTAAACATAGTATGTTTTATTTCTAAAAAAATATTAATTCATAAAAGCTTTAGGAAGGACGAGTTCCTTACTACAACTAATTGAGTGTAGCCTACAATAATAATTGCATTTGAAACGATTAATTTAAAACTCGCAGGGAAAAAACTAAATTGGAGAGTATTCATTTTGTACAATGGTGTATTTAAAAACGACAAAAATGCTAGAAAAACATAACAGCAATTCTAAATAAACTATAGACCTACATATCTATTTTAAACAATCACTTACCTATAGGATTAAGACAGCATAAAGGAAGAAAAAATCATGCACATCATACTATTTACAAGCATAAAACATTATTATTAAAGGTGGAAAACTAGACTCATATAGAAGATGTTTGCATAAAAACATAAATGTCCTAAAAAGTTCATATACACAAAGGTTCTAAAATGTTCATATAATAAACATAGGTTCTAAAACGTTCTTTTATACATAGGTTCTAAAATGTGCATATAAATATAGGTTCTAAAATGTTCATATAAAATAGGCCCTAAAACGTTGATATAAACATAGGTTTTAAAATGTTCATATCCTACATTTAGGCCATAAAATGTTAATATAAACATAGGTTCTAAAACGTTCTTTTAAACATAGGTTCTAAAATGTTCATATAAACATAGATCCTATAATGTTCATCCGCGATATCTGATGTGCCTGGATCAAGTTTAGATGTGGACTTCGTTTATGATAAGTTGGAAGGTACAATAAAGTCAACTGAGGTCCATCGGATCGACTACACACCTTCCAATCCAATTTAGAAAAGGAGATCGTTATCCACACTCTACAATTTCTTTCTTCCGATCTCGTCTTTAGTCAGTACAACTGAGCCTCCCGATCTGATCACAATTTTGACACAGTAATGAAACATTTTTTGACGAAAAACCTAATAAATCATGGTTGCCCCCGGGCCACAATGGCAATTCTGTGGCTTAAGGAAAGAAATTTACTATTTCTTAAGTATATATTAAGAATACCAATATAAGCATGGTCTCAGCTATCTCTATTTGAATATAATGGATGAATGGTGTCCCATAGAAACCGGTTATAATTTTTGTAGCACTCCAACAATTCAGTAAAGTGTTCTCTACATTCGTTTTCAGCAATCTGCAGTCCTTCGAAAAGAAACAAACTATTAGCATTGAAGAAACAATACTATAGTGTTGTTTCTTCAATGCTATTAGTCGGAATCTATCTCGACTGCGCTACACCCTATCCGATCAAGGAAGGAAAGTGGAAGGGTTGTCCTAAGGAATAGGACGGTTCTGCTGTAGCTAAGGCGGCAGTAGATCTGCGAAGACTTCTTCTAATTGCTTGCAGCACTCTTTAAATATATTCGACTTATTTTTACTTTTCCCCCCTCTCCTTTTGTAAGTTGAACTAGTCACTTCGGAGATTTTGTACTGTCAATTTATTGACAATAAGTTACTTCGAGATTACGATTTATGTCGAATGAGCACAGGAAACATAACTGGAATTTTAACTATTATTTTGGTAAAAGGTTCTTACCGCGAATGCACACTGTTGGTTGGTTCAATACTCCATTACGACCAAATTGCTGAGGTGTGTACAACACTTCTGTGACCTTGCTATCCATCCTATACTTTATTCCCGCCCCAACCCTACTAATGAAAATCGCCCGTCCATTTCTCTGGCTCACCTTAATTTCTTTATTAGTCAAAACTACTGTGTAGCACCACCTTCACAAGACTATTTAGTTTTAGTCTGAACAGTGTTAACAAATTTTAGGATGTGATGAAATCCAGGAGCAATTACAGAAGGAGTGAAACTCTAAATTTTTTACTACATTGAGGAATTTATGCTACCTATTTGAATGGCAAGGGTTTTTCTTGAACCCTTTTCTTTGAGCTGGAAAAATGTTTGGTAGTTTTCAGAATTTACCGGTACGCTCAGAGGACCAAAACAAAACTACAATTCCACATTTGTTTCATCAGTTTAGGCTTTGTGGCGTAAATTGTCATCCTTTGAATGAATACATTGTCATCCTTTGAAAAATAAAAATCTTTTAAAAGTTTCATAATGTTATAAGTGCAAAGACGGATATGTGAGTGTGTTAAATTGTTATATTGGATGAGAACTGAAGAAGTGCATCCGTCAAAGGCCCTCCTAGACTAGGGTGACCTAATGATGAACTGGAAAAAACAGGACACACCCAATGGGGGTCTGAGGAGGATGTACAAACCTGGAGGATGTATACCTTTCAGATAAAGGGGGGTTCGTTCATGTCCCTGAAGTTAGCTCCGCCATTTTTCGCAAATCAAAAAATTAAAGTTGTGCTATCTTTGTGCGCTTGTACACAAAATTTGTTTTTGAAAATTCGCAAAAATGACGGATTTAAAAAAAAACAAAGTTAGCGCCGCCATTTTTCGCGAATGAAAGCACTTGTGCTCGATATTGTACTCAGTTTGTGCTACATAATCTTTTTTTTTTGAAAATGTAGTAGAACATAAAATTGATAGTAGGCTATAAAATTAAAGAATAAAGTTAAACACCCGAAACAAACACCCATCACTGACTCTGGCAGGCCGGCAGTGACACTTGTCTTATCACTCACGGTCACTGTCGTCTGTGCAGCTTCAGCAGTGTGAGGGAGGGGGCAAACTTCGCTACCGGCACGGTATATAGAATACTAACGGTAGGGTTCACGAGTGGATGCGCAGTAACTCGTGACGTCAACGGGACCCACTTTCTCATAAGCTCCATAAGCTTATCATGTAAAAATTGAAGAGCCTTATGTAAAAATTTAATAACTTTAAAAATATTTAACCGATTTTAATAAAATTTTAACCGCACATAGTAAACATATCTTTAATAATAATATGAAAAAATCAGATTGTTACAACAAATTTTAATACCTTTACTGATTAGGCCTATAAAAATTACTATTTCAAATTCGACAAATGACGAACAATATTTTTTTATTTTGAATTAATTGACATTTATTTTAATTGTGTATTGGGATAGGAATATAATAAGTTATAGAGAATTTTATTGTGAATCCAAATCTTTTTTAATATTTAAAATAGAATTTATATATCAAAAGATATATACATTTTTTAAATGTATTGTAAAATTTTGTTTACAAAGTATATACGTTTTCAATAGGTACCTAAAAATTTTATAACAATAATTTATAAATCATATAATTTATCATATTTTGATGATTTTTCACAGAATGTGTATAATAATCTCTGATTATTTTACACATTAAACTCTGTATTAAACTCTGATTTTAGATTACTAAAATTTAATACTTATAGCTAGTAGTCTAGTGTTAATACTCGTACGTATTTAGTTTTTATTTTATTTTGTTTGCGGCATTATTTGAATCCAAATAAACAATGGACATGCAGTTGAATGACAATATTTAATTAACCTTAAATATTTAACTCATAACACACTTACAATCCTAATACACGTACACTAGCAAAACCTTCAATCGGGAAGTAAATGGATGAAATAGTTGACATGTAAAAGAGAAATGAAAATCAGTAGTTTATTATTGATTGCAGTCGTATTAACAGAGTATATTATTATACACATTCTGTGAAAAAATCATCAAGATATGATAAATTATTTGATTTATAAATTATTATTATTAAATTTTTAGTACGGTACCTATCGAAAACGTAGTATAGGCCTATACTTTGTAAACAAAATTTTACAATACATTTTAAAAATGTATATATCTTTTGATATATAAATTCGATTTTTAATATTAAAAAATATTTGGATGCACAATAAAATTCTCTATAACTTATTATATTTCTATCCCAATACACAATTAAAAAAAATTTCAAATAATTCAAAATAGAAAAATATTGTTCACCATTTGTCGAATTGTAAATAGTAATTTTTATGAGGCCTAATCAGTAAAGGTATTAAAATTCGTTCTAACAACCTGATTTTATTAAATTGTTATTATAGATGTTTTCTATATGTGGTTCAAATTTTATTAAAATCGGTTAAATATTTTTAAAGTTATTCGATTTTTACTGAAGACATGAACAAACAATTTTTCACCGAATACAGATATCGGAAAGTAATTTTTATAGGCATAATCAGTAAAGGTATTAAAATTTGTTGTAACAATCTGATTGTTTTATATTATTATTAAAGACATGTTTTCTATGTGTGGTTAAAACTGTATTAAAATTGGTTAAATATTTTTAAAGTTATTAAATTTTTACTGAAGACATGAACAAATTTTTCACCGAATAAAGATATCGGAAAGTAATTTTTATAGGCCTAATCAGTAAAGGTATTAAAATTTGTTGTAATAATCTGATTGTTTTATATTATTATTAAAGACATGTTTTCTATGTGTGGTTAAAATTTTATTAAAATCGGTTAAATATTTTAAAAGTTATTAAATTTTTACATAAGGCTCTTCAATTTTTACATGATAAGCTTATGGAGCTTATGAGAATGTGGGTCCCGTTGACGTCACGAGTTACTGCGCATCCACTCGTGAACCCTACCGTTAGTATTCTATATACCGTGGCTACCGGCATTCCCTACACAACTAGGCCTACACTACACAGAGTCTAGCCTAACCTAACCGTAGATACTATCGCCCATGACATAGCATAATGACTTGCTAAAAGTATTACTTTAAGTTATACAGTATTATATAAATGAGGAAGTTTCAGTAATTTGGAAATGTGTTTAATTTTAGTATCCAACGTAAATACGGGACATTAAAGCGTTCCGAGAGACTTTTTCGGGACACTGTGTACGATCGTGAAAACATAGGACAATCCTGTTTTTACGGGACGTTTGGTCACCCTATCCTAGACCTCATAAATGACAATTAAACTGGAGAGTAAATTTTTTAAGCATATACTGACAGTACAAATGAAAAACATTATATTCTAATATACGAGAGGGTTCCGACTATCCTCTCTTCGCTCACCAATTCCCGCGACGAAGCAAATGCAGATTATTGTATACTCTGACATTTTCATGGGAATAACGTTTGATTAGGTCAGAGTTTTTCCTTGAATGACAGGAAGTTTTTTCTATAGTAAAAAGATTCCGGTTGAGTACGATGAAAACATTTGACGTTGTTATTACTCTGATTATGGCATACTTATAGACTCATTCTCATTATGAGATTTACATTTGGAGAAACTCAATATGAGAAAATGTAAAACGGGTTTTCACATTTAAAATAAACGCTGCCAGGAACTGGCACATACTTTCTCACAAACATATTAAAATTATTAAACAGATTCACTGTGACTTCATAATTGTAGGTGGGGTAGGAGAGGTGATTTATTAAAGTAGGAGATTAACTAATAAATATTATCTAGAGAGAAAACTATTCGATCGATTTCGAATGAATTTGCACCAAATACGTCAATTAGGCCTGTATAGATGCACGAAAAAAGGTTTTGAAAAACAACCCTCTTTATGGCCAAACAACCCCCAAAAATCAGTTATTGTTATTATTATTAGCTAAACGAGAATTTTTAGAAAGATGCTGATTTTTGAATATGGTAGGGTACATTAAAGGCTACAAATAAACCAAATTTTATCAAAATCGTTAGAGCCATTTTTTTATAAAAATATAATAACCGATTTTTTGGGTTTTTTTTTGCCAAGAAGGGGATTGTTTTTCAAAACAGTTTTTCTTGCATCTATACAGGCCTACGTGACATGCCTGGTGCAAATTTGTTTGAAATCGATCGAATAGTTTTCGCTCTAGCTTTGTATACATACAGACATTTTGTAAAAACTACTTTTTTGGATTCTGGGGGTCCCAAAACGGATATTTCCACAAAAATCTCAACATCGATTTTTTTTGCGATCACTATACTTTCTCTACACTGTAGAATAGCGAGAAAGTAAAAAGAGCTATGGAGCTAACAGACAGGCTTTTAAGGATCTGTCAATACTATCCTTTCATGTAGTATGTACATCTTTGAGGTCATTACATACTACAAATATAAATACAAGCTCAGAGACAAAATAAAAGAGCATGGGTATGAAATGATTTCCAATGCAAACCACGTAGACTTGAAAAGTAAAAAAAAAAAAAAAACAAGAGAAATCAAGCTGGAGTTATCCAAGGGGTGTTATCGTCTTTAACAAAATTCCAAACAAATTCTCAGGAAGTCTAAAAGTCTGTAAATGCAGTGTGAGAAAATTGTTAATTTTAGGTCATTCAGTGAAGAAGTTTCTCAGCCATATAGACAGGATAATTGAGGCACAGATAAGATAACAGTAATATATTGTTGCAACCTCATGTTCTGTTTTGTGTGTTAATGCATTAGAATTTGTTTTGGCTATTTATTTGTGATTATTTTATTTATATGATAAGATATTTTGTAGAGTTTTTAATAAGAAGGACCTACATGTTTGACTATATTTTTTTAAATATTAAAAATATTTTAAAATTAACATGTCTTATAAAATCCTTATATTGTCAACAGACAGGTCCAACTAGTGGGGACGGGGTTGGTGGTAATACTCCCAAGCCCTGATTTTTCTTAAAGTCCTAAACACATGAAAATTCATCCACATATTTTGTCCATAATACATACAAATTTTCTTCTGGTTTTATGTCATACAATTAAAGAATATCTTCCAGTGGATGGGGAATGAGGGAACATAGATAAACCTCATGCCAATACTATGCCTGTTGTCTATGACCAAGGACATAGTATTGTCAGGTTTATCTATTATGTTAATAGAATTTATACCATCATATCAACAATTATGTTGTATTATAGTCTGTAAGTATATACAATATGTGCCAAAATTCACAGTACTGAAATTAAAGCAGTTGAGGTTGGTCTTTAGAACAGCTGATTACGTTGTTGCCAGACTACGTTGCTTATTATTACTTCCTTGTTTGTGGCTAGTTAACTCTGCAAACTGCTGTAACAATTGTGATATAGTCTGTAACTATTATATAGTATGTGCCAAAATATACAGTACTGAAATTAAAGCAGTTGTGGTTGGTCGTTAGAACAGCTGATTACATTGTTGCCAGACTACGTTGCTTATTATTACTTCCTTGTTTGTGGCTAGTTAACTCTGCAAACTGCTGTAACAATTGTGATATAGTCTGTAACTATTATATAGTATGT
>JAGFPH010018191.1:0-11012 GCA_018207615.1 Philaenus spumarius | reverse complement strand
GCCATCACAGAGATAAAGCTGCATTGTAACATGTTCATGTTCCGCGCAAGTCTTGATCTGAAACTCATCTTACTTGATGCGAGGTTAATTGATCAGCTGACTATTGTCAACTGTTAATTAGTAAAGGCACATCTTTCCCTGCCAGTGCCATCACAGATTTATAGCTCCATTGTAACATGTTCATGTTCCGCGCAAGTCTTGATCTGAAACTCATTTTCCTTGTTGCGAGGTTAGTTGATCAGCTGATTATTTTCAACTGTTAATTAGTAAAGGAGGGATTTTTATGTACACAAGTTTAAATATTTCATTTCAAATATACATGTTTGCAGGTTTTATGTTTGATTGTCATAAAAGTGTTAGTTAAAAGACCGTCGTTAGAGGGAAGGAGGGCGGAAGTAAAGTAAACAGTGGTTGGAAAGTATTCAAGTTGACAAAACGTGGTTAGATACATTGTCTTCAGCTTTAGATATCTGCAAATGTTACTACAGTATCTAGGCAAACAATGAACGCATAGCGTACGCCATTACACAGTCAGTATAAAACTGCGTGAACGTACGGCATAACGAAATGGCGCACTGATGGGTTAAAGGAGCCAGTTTTGTGAATGATTCCAAAAGCATCACTGGGGGAAGTCCAAGTGCCTCGAATATTTTAGATAGTAGAATGTGTTTATTATTTTGTAACTTTAAGGTCAATGATAAGCGGCAGAAACGGAATAGTATCAGTACACAAAACTGTGATAATCATAGCCGCAAAGTCACGTGAAGAATTCATTGAAATTGAAGAAGTAAAATTCTACTCTTATATATTATAGCATCCTTCAGTTGCTTAATTGTATACGTTTTATTAGAATTGACCAACCGAGAAGTGGAAGTTAGATTTTGAATATGTTAATATCTAGCAAGTTTATAATATTTCAGACAAATTTACAAATTTAGGTGTGAACTTGTACCTCTTGTATTTTAAGATCTAATGGTCGAGATTTAGATTCCGCTTGACAATTTGGACTTTCCTCTTTCAAGCGAAAATTCGTTTACTTCGATATCTTAAAAAATCAGACTAAACACAATTACCAAAAAGTCTCACGTGACCTTGATATTTACCCATATACGGAAGAATTAATTCTTCATAACAAAAGTAATGATTCAAAATTCAGACACGAAAAATGTTATTAAAAACCCTACAGGAAATTTCATTTTTTGAAACTCTATTTAAAACATAGAATGCAACGCTTATACACACTTTTGACCTACACAAACCGTATTGAATTCTGTTTTGTTACACAACTATTCTGAATTTGTTTTCTTTAAATATTATAGATTCGGAAATGTGCTAAATACAAGTACGAACACTTTTTACCAACCCCTCGCTAGAAGGGAAATACAGTAGTTGTATCAAATGACCAGGATTGTAGATCCCCTGCTTGCATAGGCAATGTACAACGCACATACGTATTGAGTAAGCATACACGGCGCCAAGTGTTTATTGAACCTGGTGGTATTCTCACAGCGCTTTAACACACACTCCCTCCACCAGTAACTTGAACCCCTGCGGATCAGATTTCTGTGTACTCCACGTAAAAAGCATAGGGAATAATAAACCGAACGAATTGATCATTATGAAAATCTAGTTTCAACAAATATTTTGATTACTGGCTAAAGTATCTACCGCAGTACTGGAAGGAGAATAAAATCAATACTTACATTTTTATACTCATAGTTGTGTAACACTTAAGCCGATTTTAATAATTCTTTCATTGCACTATGTTCAATCAATACATGCAATGATTACATTATGTTACAATAATACATTGTCTGGCATACTAAACAGCATAAAACAATTTAAATAAACGGATGAAAAAAGTTCAAAATTTATATTTAGGGTTGTTTAAATGAAATGTACGTCAATTTCTTATCTCAAGTGCTTTCAACTTCCACACAAAATATTATCTCAAGAGATTATCAGTCGATCTATAGGTAACTGATTTAATGTTTGTCCGCTGATTCCACCAAAACAGTTGTACAGGTATGAATAATTATATTGGAACATTTTCATAGTAATGCCATTGTGGTGCCACATAATTTTAACTGAAATAAATTTAGTAGTTTTTTATAATAATTGGCATTGCAATATATTTGCCAAATTCATATTGGCGTATATATTATTCACCTTAATTCGCGTGGGCAATGTAACCCAATTTTTTAATGGCACCACCCAGCTTTACAATTTATTACAGAAATCCATATTTTTTATTCAGTTTATAGATTGTATACATAATTGTGTAATACTTTGTTAATTTTTGCATTTTTTCGTTAAACCCAACCGTTAAACTAGACTTGAAATTAAGATGAGTAAAACTTAAAAACTGGCCACAGCCATTGAAATAAATTTGTTTTGTGAAAATGTGAACTTTTTAATCGTGACTTGACAAAACATGCCATTTGAAGCATCTTTTAAATGGAAATTAATCTTTTAGTTCCTACCCCAAGTTTCTAGAGCCTTTCAAATATTGAAAATCCAATTTTCGTCAAAAACAACTGTTTTTAATTCACAACTCTTTTTGGACCTAGGATCGAAAAACGCCAGCTGGAGTCGAGGACATCAGCTTTTACTTTTCGTTTCTACATCTATTAATTGAACGAACGGTAAACGGTAATTAATTAACTCTATTATATTTATAGAGTGTTACGGATTTTTTTTATTAGAGGTGGCCATACATGTGGCAATATTAATATTTACTCTGAAAGGCTAAGGTTGCAAAATCGGGTAGTATTATTAAAAGCTAATAATGAGGCTTATCGTAGGTTTTTCACATTTTGTTCTTTAAAGTTTTATAATCAATTGCCCTTAAATGTAACTTTATGTAACAGCTTATCTAAGTTTTTAAGTAATTTAAAAGTATGGCTTTTTTCATATGAGGATGTTGAATTCTTCTTTTTATAACTTAAAGGTAATATGTCTTTTTTAGTATTAAATATCAGCTCAAATATATTTTTGTAGAATTTTGCAATATGACGTTTTAAGGCTCTCATATGTATTTTTCTAATATTATTTAAAAGATTTTAATTTAATATATTGAGTTCTAAGGAAAAGGGGAGTCTCGGCACCACTGTCTTTGAGAGGGATGGCATCTCAACACGTGTCATGAGATGCCTAACCACATATTTTTTGCATTGTTTTGTTAATATGTATTAGCCGTTCTTATTGTAATTTAATCTTAATGTTTTAGTTACTAAGCTAAACAAGGATGGTTATATGTATTATATATATTTTAGTTTTTTTTATTTTTGGTTTAGTTGTCATTCTGTAACTTGTATTTGTAAAAAATGTGTGGAATAAAAAAATCTTGAAAAATCTTGAATCTTGAAATCTTGAACTTATTAACGGTAGTGAACAATCGATTAAAACAACTGATACATTCGATTGTAAACAACCGATAAAACAGCTATTACAATCGATTTTAGTTCATTGTTGCACTTTTTATTTTATTTGAGTTCGGAAAATGTCGGAAAATACAAGTGGCATGGAAAGTAAAGATGTATTTAAAAAAAGCGCAACAAATACAAGAAGACTTATTATAAGATAGAAGTATTCGATCTGGCAATCGTTAGAGGTTATAAGTTTAACGGCCGAGGCGCAGCCGAAGTCGGAAAATGAACGAGAATCGAAAAGCCACTTTTGGTCCTAGTGATGAACTATATTCTTCGTCATACTGCAAATTGATAAAGTGAACTATTAAAAAAATTTTATAACCTGTTTGCCTTCAAAAGTTAGCTTTCATTTTGTTCCTGCTATTCTGAACAAACAGCTGTTGCACAAGTGTTTAGATATTACTTCTGTTTATGTTTGCAGTACACTAACTCTATGTAGTAGACACACAATGATATTTATAATGTTTAAGTTGTGTTGTTGCGTGTTTCAGAGTATCCCACCTCACCGGATACGAACCTCAAGACTTAATAGAGAAGACATTATACCACTACATACACGGCTGCGATATCATGCACATGCGCTTCTCACATCAGACTCGTAAGTTGTATACTTCTGACAACATTTTATATCATGTAGTTGTAAGTGACACGTAATACGTTGGAAATAATATCCGTAAATCTTGATAATCGAGCACATTTTGAATTGTGTTAGAATCATATATTTCATTATTTTAGGAATACGAAAAATGTACAGCTTGAATGAATTGCCAAAACTGTTACCTAACTAAACACGTTTTTAATCAGACCGGTCTCTCTAATATATAAAACAATTCCTACTATTCACGCAAAACTTCAGGTCCTACTACGCATGCGTCCGCATGCTACCCTACCACGATCCATGTGCTTCTGCCCTAATCAAAAGTAATTCCCGTGAATCAGAGTTTACAATAATACTTCGCCTTATCATCATTTTTAAACCGAAGAAACTAAAAGATGACAGTGAGAAAACTGTTTACGTCACTGTCGCCAGAGCAGGGGAGGTCTTAGCATTCACTGCAAGAAACAATATCTCCAAGATCTTTACAGAAAATATTATAAACGGAAATCAAATTAATTTATTAGGGTGAATATTTTAGTTCTTTGTCTGAAAAATATCACCAATAAAGTCAGGAATGTGATTTAATTCAGATACGAGTACAGATGGGAAAACTATCGTTGAAACCACGAGTCGCCGTATTAGTTGCCGAGCGAAGCGATTAAGGGGCGTGGCACTGTAGTCAATCATACAAACTAATGTAGTAATTAAATGAGAAAACGTCACCAATTCGTTTAGATAATGCTAAATAATAATTAATGAATAATTCGTTTAATTTAGTCAACTTAAATAAATTTCACTATAAATAATAGGATTGTATTATGTTTACTTATTTAATGTAGGTGTAATTACTAAATCAAGTTCGAATTTTGATAAGTTATTATTTCTAGGAGTAATAAATAATCCCCTCCAAGCGTGAGTTCTGTAATACATAAACGGTACCAGGAACTGGCACATACTTCCTCACAAACATATTTAAATTACTACACAGATTCACTGTGACTTGTAGGGTGGGGTAGAAGAGTTTTTTTTATTAAAGTAGGAGATTAACTAATAAATATTATTATTATTATCTAGAGAGAAAACTATTCGATCGATTTCGAACAAATTTGCACCAAACACGTCAATTAGGTCTTTATAGATGCACGTAAAAAGGTTTTGAAAAATTTTGAAAAACAACCCCCTTTATTGCCAAAAAAACCCCAAAAATCAGTTTATTATTAATATTATTAGCTAAACGAGAATTTTTAGAAAGATGCGGGTTTTTGCATATGGTAGGGCACATGAAAGGCTACAAATAAGCCAAATTTTATCAAAATCGTTTGAGCCGTTTTTTTATAAAAAAATAATAACTGATTTTTTTAAGGTTTTTTGGCCAAAAAGGGGGTTGTTTTTCAAAAATTTGCAAAACCCTATTTCGTGCATCTATACAAGCCTACTGGTAATGTCTGGTGCAAATTTGGTTGAAATCGATCGAATAGTTTTCTCTCTAGCTTTGTATACTTTTATTAAAGTTGGAGATTGACTAATAAATATTATTATTATTATCTAGAGAGAAAACTATTCGATCGATTTCGAACAAATTTGCACCAAACACGTCAATTAGGACTTTATAGATGCACGTATAAAGGTTTTGAAAAACAACCCCCTTTATGGCCAAAAAAACCCCAAAAATCAGTTATTATTATTATTATTAGCTAAACGAGAATTTTTAGAAATATGCGGGTTTTTGCATATGGTAGGGCACATTAAAGGCTACAAATAAGAAACATTTTATCAAAATCGTTAGAGCCGTTTTTTTATAAAAAAAATAATAATTGATTTTTTGGAGGTTTTTTGGCCAAAAAGGGGGTTATTTTTCAAAATTTTTCAAAACCCCTTTTCGTGCATCTATACAGGCCTACTTGACATGTCTGGTGCAAATTTGGTTGAAATCGATCGAATAGTTTTCTCTCTAGCTTTGTATACATACAGACATACATACATACAGACATACATACATACAGACATACATACATATATACAGACATACATACAGACAGACATTTTGTAAAAAACACTTTTTTGTACTCAGGGGGTCCCAAAATGGATATTTCCACAAAAATCTCAACATCGATTTTTTTGCGATCACTATACTTTCTCTATACTATAGTATAGTGAGAAAGTAAAAATTACAACTTACAATGAAGTTAAAGGATACATCTATTATTAATTATAGCTCCACATTATATTAAAGAAGGCAACATTATCATTGAAACATTTTACGCGCTTTTTATTAGGTTGACCTGTATGTAACGGAATCTTTCAAAGTAATTTTCCCCGACTTGAAGACGTCTGATTAACTTGAAAATTTGCACACGTGTCAAGGACCGATAACAATACAATAATTTACGAACCTCCACCCCACCCCCCTAAATTTTGCATACATAATTTTAAATCTATTGTCACACATACGATATACAAAAATCGAGTCTCTTGATTACAATTAATTTTGATTCTGTTTTGAGGGTAAAAAATAAGAAAATAAATTAGGTCTATAATTTAAAAAAATACTTAAAGTCACGCTTTAATAGCAAACCGAACTAAAAAGTAGAAAATAATTTCTTATTATAAAGAGTGTGTTCTACTTACATATAAAGTCCAGTAATTCATTATAATTAAATAGTTTGTAATAACTTTAAAATAAGAATTTTGTAATTAACAAAACAATAAATTGTACTGTACAAAATCATTGAGTGCGTTTTACTATATATTTATAATAACTCTACTTATAAAAGTAGCTACCAATGAAATATTTGTAACATTGATTCTAACGCCTTTTACAATAAAATTTATTGTTTTGTTAATTTTACTAAATTTTTATTTTCAATAATTATTCATCTAAATTATTTAATTATAATGAAATACTGGGCTCTATTTCGATGTAGAACAAATTCTTTATATTTATAAATTAATTTCTACTTTTTAGTTCGGGTTGCTATTAAAGGGTGCTTTTTTAGTTTTTTATACTATAATTTATTAATTACCAAACGTATTTCGTTTGAATTAGGCTTCCGAAGTAATTCCTTACCCAACACTCATACGCTATTGTTTACTAGTTCATCTACTGATAACATTATCATGCCCTGCTTAAAAGCATCTCTTATTTTTGTTATCATATTCATCTTGGTAATATGTTACTTGTCAAAGGCCTAATAGAGACGTCATTCGTAAAAGTAAAAAATTTCACCATTCTATCTTTAAAGGTGTTATTAAATCTTGATTGATTGTTTGTAAAGCAATATTTCTGTTCTGTTTTACCTCGGTCGTATTTGATATAATTTTAAGAATAATTTTAAGATATAATTAAGAATAATAATGTTAAGCTTTGATATACCTATTTAGAGTTTACGGAATTTAAGTACTATTTAAACATTGCATAAATGCAAATGTTTCCCTTATTTAAAAAAAATATCGGTTCTTTTTCTTCATAGTCTAACTGGTATAAATTAAAGATGTTAAGGCTCTTCAGACCCAGCCACCATATTGAATTTCAACTCCCATAAGAGGAATTTTAAACGTATAACAAGATTACTTTAGTAATAGTGATCAGAAAATTATTCTGAATGTGTCATTTTAAAGGTTAAGACAGTTCGAGGTGCATAACCTTTAGTTTAAATTTTTTTTAACTAAATTTGCTCTTTGGCTTAACTCAAAATAAAAGTTTGCGTTTTTCCCCCTTATTCAATAATGCAAATATCAAAAATGTAAAAAGATCACCACATTCGAAGTTTAATTGCCTTTCAAATAAAAGTAATTTCAATAATTTTGGACAATTCATGACGAAAAAATCCACGTTATTGTGGAAGCATGTACGCGCCGAATTTGTATTCCTACTCGAGTGTTTAGCCCGCACTCTGGTGGTTGTCACATCAATTTGTTGGTCGCGGAGGAATACTAGACAAATAAAATAACCGTTAATGTTCAGTGTGTGAGAGAAAGCTGTGTTTAATAACACATACTACCATACATCGTCACGCATGTGCATTTCAGTACGTTTACAGTCAGGGTTACGTCAGCAACCCTCTAGTTTCCGCCTTTATGAAGCTGCTCTATATTTGCTAGCGGAAGAATAAAACGCACTCCAACCCAATGCTAGTAATGTATAGCTCTGCCACATGGAGGGAGACCTGTGGCCAACTCGGTAATATTTTTTTCACTCCTGCCGAGCCTTAAGAAAAAAAATACCATATTATATGCTGAATTTATCATATTATGTTAAAAGTCATTTGTTCGCATTTCAGTACTCTACAAAGGCCAAGTGACTACGAAGTACTACAGGTTCCTGGCTAAAGATGGCGGCTGGGTATGGATGCAAAGTTACGCTACTATTGTTCACAACAGCCGATCTTCCAGACCTCATTGCATCGTTAGCGTCAACTATGTATTGAGGTGTGTATTATCATTATTTGTTGTCATTAAAAATATGCTTTAAAATCTCTACATCATGAACTAATTTACTTTGACATCAAAAATTATAAACAGAAATTCGCTTAAATTATGCGTATATCTACATTTATTCGAGTAGGCCTTTATCAAATACGGACATCGTATAACATTTACCAAACTTATAAAACTAGAACAGGATATGCATGACGTCTTGAAAACAAATTTTAACATTATTTATTAATTACATTTTTAGTACATAAAATTGTTGTGATTTTAATGGCTTTCTTGTGAAGAGGTATTCAGAATGTCAGGAGGATTATATTGATTTTAAGGCTCGGCTCCCTACATTCAAAACGGCGAAGTTGGCTACCAATTTCAATGTTAAATAACTAAAACATATATTACGCATATTTTTGTGTTGTTTTTGACAAAAAACGAAAGCTGTATATTTTTCTTAAAGTAAAATAGATTGTGGTGTTGATTGCTAAGGGTTTTTTCAATATCTCTTTTTGCAACTGAGTAAAAAATTAATAAAGTTTACTATTTTTTACTATTTATATCATACGTTTATGAAAACAATAAAAAGGTTTTTGAAAATGTATTTAGCAATCAACATCCGCATATGACAGTACTTCAAAATGAAACCAAATTTTTAAATTTATTCCACGAATTGATAGAAAAAAATGACTTATTCTGTAGCATTGCTCTTATGGGAATTAGATTCAAAATGGCGGACAGGGTAGCGTCCCCTTAATATGAATAATTGGCAAAAACTCGTAAAAGCTTATTCCTTCCAAGTTAGTTTCAAACGAAAATAATGTCTGGTACAATACGTTAACCAAAGAAGATCAAGTTTCTTGTATTACTTTTAAATGCAAGGAGCGTTTTGTGTATTAAGTATTTATTTTGAAAGTTCATCAACACTTTTCGTTGTTCAAGAGGATGGATAAGGCATGAAGGCAAGAATGTTACTAATGTCAACTGTTTGTTGTGTTTTAAAACTATGTATTCAAACACTCGAAATATTCTTTAATATTTGTTATGTAAAAATACACCATTTAGATTTATAAATAAATATTGAGCTTGACTTGTGAGAAGATAAATACATTGATAGGATAAAACTTAAACACAGTTTTGTATAAACACAGGGCATGTTAGGTTAGTTATATTTTGATTGTTGTAGCTCGTGCATCACTGAAGATTGCGCTTCGTCGTTGAAACGCGTTTAAGTTTCACGTATTAGTCGTGAAATTCTGTGTTGAGTTTTATTCCATTATCATGTAGACGATGTCATGGTGCTTAGACTACACTTTGGGCTTTATTTTTCAGTGACCTTGAAGCGAAGGAGTTAGTCCTCAGTACCTCCGGGGCGGAAGAACCTCTCAATATGGATACCAACTCGGTTAAGTTAAGGACACGCCAGCCTATGCCGAAGTACCAGAGAATGCCCGAGGACGAATACAGCGACTCCAGCGGTGGTCTTTACACTGACTACGGCAATCCAACTCCTGTAAGTAGTAACAACTGCTTGTTGGCTATTGTTAAACATAAAGTAATAATTATGTTGTATTATTATGCACCCCTGCTTATAAGACAGGAATGTGTTTATTTTATATTCAGTTTATTCAAAATAAAGGATTCTTGTCTGTCACTCACCAATGAAAAAGTATCTGAATAATCACCAAAAATGAATCTTCCCTTATCTCTAAAATTTCTTGCCTGAAAATTTTGAAATGTTTTTATAAATATCTTGGCGAATAGATAGTTCATAAAATGAAATGATAAATAATGAATACTGCTTACCACAATAGTTTGTATGAAAATTTATAAAATCTGTATAACAAACAAACTACTGGAACAAGCTATCTAACAAAAACAACTGAGGTTGGTTGGTTACAGTTTCAGTAAAATATGCAACAAGTATAACAAACAACTTACTACCGATTAAGTGATCTTTATTCGATAGTCAAACTCTCGCTAGACCGATTTTTATTTGATTGTTTTAGGACTTTATGGATACAACTTAAACTGTAACAAATTTTACCTTTTTCGTTAATTCACCACCACGCGTTCTAGGGCTTTCCGTTTATTCACCACCACCATTAAAGACCACTGATAACGACGCAACTTTACTATTCGACTCTATAATAGGCTAACCTATGGCAACAGAAATGCAAAAATAATAATTTAAAAAAATACCTAAAAGGTTCTAACCTAACCTATTTAGTCACAGTATGTTTACCTGTATTCAACATTTAACAGTAGAATGTAAAACAACGTGTACGTTTTCATTGTATATGTGTTGTATGTGCAGAAATGCAAAAATAATAATTTTAAAAAATACCTAAAAGGTTCTAACCTAACCTATTTAGTCACAGAATATGTTTACGTGTATTCAACATTTAACAGTAGAATGTAAAACAACGTGTACTTTTTCATTTTATATGTGTTTAGCCTAAGAATAAAACGTTAAACGTTAGTTATCCGTACATTGTTTCCTTTTACTATTTTTACCAATATTAAGCTAGTGGTGGTGAATTAACGGAAAAGGTCCCTTT